>CAIGQZ010007154.1:5081655-5092403 GCA_903798205.1 Danio tinwini
GAAAGAAAGAAAGAAAGAAAGAAAGAAAGAAAGAAAGAAAGAAAGAAAGAAAGAAAGAAAGAAAGAAAGAAAGAAAGAAAGAAGTCATGGCCAAAAAAGATCAAGTTTACCTAATTTTATAAATAACACTTTTTATATAATTATAAAAATATTCTAACAATTAAAAGTCATCAACAGCAATAAATAATATACAAGATAAAATACATTAAAAATAATAATAATAATAATAATGATAATGACAATATATAAGATATTTTAAAACAATATATAAAAACAGTTTAAGGTTTACTTTTGATAAAATTTGTACAATATTAGAAGGATTCACATTTAAAATATTTCGTTTAAAGTCTCTCCAGATAAAAATTGTTGTCTGATAACATTAAAAATAGGGCATATTGACATTTTGGGGGTTCTTTTCCTTTGAGTAAATGTTTATGTGTGTCCGATAAGGCATCTTCTGTAAACAATCTCATTATGTCTTGAGTTTAAAAAAAAGTATTTTCCTCCTATTTCAGGTTGGATTTCATAAAGTTCATTTAAGCACTGACCACATTCTGCCTGCCATTTGTTAAGAATGTAGCCTTTTATTAGTGGCTTTAAATCTGAAGGTGGGATTTTGCACTTCTTTATCTTTCCTGTTAGGGCTGTTTTGGCAGCTTTGTCAGGTTTGTTCATTTCTAAATAGTTCAACATGTCCTGGGATCCAGCAGAAAACTATATTATAACATTTTATCTGTAGTTCAATCACTTTGAAAAAAAATCAACAGTAAAAAGATGCTCCAATTTAAAAGAATTCAATGTTTGTAGACAAGATTTTGAGTCAGAAAAAATAATAAAATTGTGCTTTTCAGCATTTTCAATGTGTTCCAGAGCCAAATTGAGCTTTGATCTGGAATAGGAATGCCATAGTGTAATTGACCCATAACTAGTGCTGCAGAAACACTGCCTTTTTTGATCCATCGGTGTACATAAAAGTTTATCATTGTAAAACCAATGAAAGGTTGTTTATTAAACAAACAATCATTGTTAAATAATGAAATTATGGTTGAATGTTCAAAAACCTAATTCTAGTTCTAATTAGATAGATGGAGCAGACAGACATCTGACAACATGATTACTTCATCGTTTATAAATACGGTTCATTTCAGCACTTGCTATGAGTCTCGTCACATTCTCCGGACTCACCTGTCCTTTAGAAACACTGCCATCAACAGGGTCTGTGTACTCAAAGTTATCAGCCTTCTCCACCTGATACGTTTTATCCCCCGAGGTGAATGTCTGCCCTAC
Source organism: Danio tinwini (assembly GCA_903798205.1). Lineage (NCBI taxonomy): Eukaryota > Metazoa > Chordata > Actinopteri > Cypriniformes > Danionidae > Danio > Danio tinwini. Next base: position 5,082,943 of record CAIGQZ010007154.1, read on the forward strand.
AAAGGCTTTATCGAACATTGCCGTCTGTAAGTGATCAATCATCTTATTGGCAGCATCAGAGTCCACCTCTTCATAGTCATACCTCGACACAGATGTAGGAAATGTTAAACAGCATGTCTGGTGTTCTCCACAAATCTACCAACAGAGGGCAGTAGAGCTAAACGGATCAGCATTTCTACCGCTGTAGATACATACATAGGGTGATGTTATACACTACCGGTCAAAAGTTTGGGGTCAGTAGGATTTTTAAATGTTTACAAATAAGCTTATCCTGTTCACCAAGGCTGCACTTATTTCATCCAAAATACAGAACAAACTGTGCAATGTTATTGCATTATAAAATAACTGTTCAAAAGTAGTTTATCATTTAATTTAATTTATTCTAGTGATTTTAAAGATGAATTTTCAGCTTTATTACTCCAGTCTTCAGAGTCACATGATCCTTCAGACATTACTCTAATATTAATTATTATTACTATTTTATTAATTGTAATAAAAGCAATAATGACTTCAGTAATAATTTAATTTGAAACTACATACAATAAGGGAGCAGTTATTTAAAATTGTAATGAATAATTATGCCGCCCTGATGAACAGAATAACTTTATTTAAAAAAAATTTATATAAATAAAAAAATAGACCCCAAACTTTTGACCGGCAGTGTACATCTCAAAGCATACAAAAACAAAACAAATTGCAAGTCTCACGTTAATGCAGTTACCTTGTGAAAAAGTTGCGTCCAAACTTCTGCCAGTGGTCTTTCATAATATCCTCTACACTCTGTTTGCGGGTAGCCAGTATTGAGAGCCACGCAAGAACTGCCCACAGACCGTCTTTCTCCCGGATGTGATCAGAACCTACAAAAAAAAAAGGATGTTAAAGCTTAAAGGATTTCAATCAAGCTTTATTTGGTTTTAAAAAAGAAAAAACAAAAACTTAATTTCCTTTAAAAACATACTTTAAGTTTAAGTTTTAACAATTTAACAAATTAACTATTTGGCACAAAAAAAAAACAAATAACAAAACCATGAATTGACTATAGTGGAACATTTAAAACATATTTGAAAAACGTATTTAAAAAGACGTAAGAAAGTATTTGCAGGGAAAAAAAACACAACGAAAAACAACACAAAATAAAAAGAAAAAGAAAACAAAGCAAATAATGAAGAGTGGTCTATACTGGAACATTTATAACTAATGCCAAAATTATTTTGGGCAAAACAAAAAGCTAAATTAAACAAAATAAAATAAATTATGAGTGGACTACAGTAGAACAACAACCACAAAGTCTTTTTTTACATGAAAAATAGTACAAGTAAAAAATAAACTGATAAATCAAAGGTAATTTTAAAATACCATACTATACATGACTGTAAATGGTATGACATCACATTATTTGTAATTTTATATTAAAATTCTATGAAATCTATAGTTTTGCAGGTAAAACTCTGAAGTACATATGGTTAAATATAATTTATTCATGACATCATATTTTTACATAATTTAGCAGTGTAAAAACAACACACATATGCATATTACAACAATTATATTTAATCTGTATTTAAGAAACAAATATATAATATAAATAAATACAATTATAAAATGTTATAAGTAAACAAAAGTAAACGAATTAGATAATAAAATATTTCAAAGTAGAAACAGTACATTAAAAAAACTGCAATAATGTCTAGTCCTGGAGGGCTGGTGTCCTGCTGAGTTTAGCTCCAACTTGCTTCAACACACCTGCCAGAAAGTACATGTAGTAAGAGCTTGACTAGCTGGTTCAGGTGTGCTTGATTAGGGTTGGAGCTAAACTCTCCAGGACACAGGCCCTCCAGGACCGAGTTTGGACACCCCTGGTCTAGTCACAGTGAAAAAATGAACATCAAGTTGAAATCTACAGTATCACCAATTAGAAAACTCTACTTATGAATGTTAAACAAATGATTTTTTTTTTTTAGATATATTTAACTATCACCTATTTTGGACTGTATTTTAATTTACTGTCATTAAGCCCAAATCCAATCTAACAACTTTAAAGCGAAATAAAAATGTCCTTTTTAACAGAATATCACCAACAGTTTCAAAGCTACTTACCAGTACCAAAACTTTCTTCACCGCACAGCGATAACTTGCCAGCATCCATCAAGTTTCCAAAGAATTTCCAGCCTGTGGGGGTTTCATAAAGCGGCATCTTCAGAGCTTTGGCCACACTATATGGAGAGAGAGAGAGAGAGAGAGAGAGAGAGAGAAAGAGAGAGAGAGATAATAAATACATTGTTTAAAAGTTTATTGTGAGAATTACATGACTAATGGTGAAATATAGTGCCAAATCACAAATTGTAAATGTGCTTAGATGCTCATACTTGTCCAAAGCCCCGCTGGTGGGCATACTGCGAGCCAGACCTTTCACGCCAGTCTTCTGGAAGTATGGGATTGATGTAATGTTGGCACCAATGACTGCCACAGAGTCAGAGGGGTTTACAAAGAACCCATGCTTACCCAAAACCATATTACGATCCTGCAACCAGAACAAAGAGGGAAAATTAATGAAGCTTTGCCTGAGAATACCTAATAATTGCATAAATTACTGTTTTAATATTTGAAGTTTTATTATATTAAGCAATATTAAGTGTTTTATAACATTAATATTAAAAAGTTCACTTGACCACCAAATCATAATATTAAAAAACACATTCTTACACAGAAGACAGCTGTGATTCTGAACATTTAGCTTTGACATCAAAAGAATAAATAATATTTTAAAAGATATAATAAGATAGAAAACAAGTATTTTCAATTGTAATTATATTTCACAATATCACTGTAGATTAATTTAATAATGGCAGCCTTGGTCTTTAATAGCAACCATATCAACGTTACTGTATGTTACACCCCAAACTCCTATACTTACACCATCGCCATCAAATGCTGCTCCAAAGTCATATTCCCCTCCCTTCATGGTGTTGACCAGGTCAGCAGCATATGTTAAATTAGGGTCAGGATGGTGTCCCCCAAAATCCTCAGAAGGGACGCAGTTTACAGCAGAGTTAGCTGGAGAACCAAGCTCTTCACACACAATCTTCTTTACATACGGACCAACCACTAGTGTGAAAAACACAAAAAACAATGTTTTCAGTTTCAGACAACAATTCAGTAGGTTAAGGTATGATATATGGAAATAAGGTCTATCTGCAAAATCCAGTTCATCAAAACATAATTGGACCATTCATGCATAGTAAGTAGTAAGAAAAGTTTATTTATAAAGCACATTTAACTTCAGTGTGGCTCAAAGTGCTGAACAAAACCATAGCACACATTCTAAAACAGTAAAATAACAATAAAAGTAATAATAAGAATAATAGTATTACAGCAACAATGCAGAATAGAAAGATTGTATATTTGCATCCTTGTGAAAGTTTGTCACTTGCACTGCTGTTGCCAATTCAAACATGCAAACCTTTAAGCACACTGTGAGAGATAGGTTTCTGTTTGCACATATACAAAATGTTTATGCAAAAATAAAGAAAGATTGTTGCTGGTAACTCTCTTACTTGTGTACTTACTCCCAGGGCCATTTATATTGAAGTTGATATTTAGCCGCACCATGATGGTGTTTCATAACATCTAATTTTTACAAGGTGGGTCTTTAGCCCAACGCTCAACCCCCAACCTGGAGGACCAGGACATACACACATACACTATGAACAATTTAGCTTACCCAATTCACCTATAGCGCATGTCTTTGGGGTAACTCTCTTATGCTTCTTATTTTTACTTGACGGCTTGAAATTGGAATCAATTTCCAAAAGTATCTGTAAATACCTTTAATATTTGTTAATTGTAATATTTGTAATATTATTTATAACATTTAAATCATTTATTGCAATTGAAACATTTAAACCACATTTTGTGGTTTTGTTCAATCTTAAGAAGACTTATTATGGCTTATAAAGTGTTCACACTTGTAGTTTAGCTCTTTTGGTTTGATAATTTTTTTTTTTTTTTTACATTTGGTTCTGGTTTGCTTGGCATTCACACTGTCAAAGATGCAAAAAACAAACAAGAAGTACATTTTGTGGCAAACATCAAAGACTATTCTGTGCTTGGCTTACTTCTTGTTTGTGTACAATGATATTTTTATCAGTTGCGAACTAGTAAGGAACTTATAAAATATGTAAAGAATCAAAACAGAAGGAATGTTTCCACCATATACAAACAAAGAACTGCTGCATGGACACATGGGTGCATTAAATTATTGCACATCAGTTTTCAAAAATATACATATTTTTTTAAATAGTCACTTTTTGTGCCACTGTTTCATCTATTTGAATCAATTTGATGTCTTTCATTTGTGTTGCATTCATACTGCAGTCAAACTGCACAAGAGTTCATTTGTAAAGAGTAAAGTGGACCAGGGCCCTTTTTTTCAGCAAACTTGGTCTTCTGGTTTACCAAGGTTCTGTTAGCAGCATTCACACATATTCAAATAAACTCTGATAAAAAAAATATGTAAAAAGTAAAAAAAAGAGCCACCGCACCACAGTTTGTTTTAATCAAAGCAAACCTGCCCAGTGTGAACATTTCTGAAACACTAAACTTTATTTTGGTCTGGCAGGAATTGAGTTCTTACCTCCATGCATTGCATCAAGTCGCACATTGATATGATTGGGTCCTGAGAGTAATTCTTTCAGAGCAGCAAAATCAAATATATCTCTCAGCATTTCTGCGTAGGATTCCACAGAGTCCACGATTTCAACTGAAAAAGATACCTGATCATCAACAACAGTTTGGACAAAAAAAAATAGAACTAGTCAATGTTTAGACAGCAAAATGGTACCAGTAAAGGGCTTGAAGGTGTCCACCTCAAAGGTTTGTTTCCCAATCGTGGAGAGGTCCACCTTGAGCTCAGGGCAGATGTGATATTCCTGAAGGCTCTTGCTGATCTGAAAGATTTTGTCTGTGATGCCCTCTGGTGCAGGACCTGGGAAAGACAATACAGATTTATTGAATCCCAGCACAAGTGTTTAAAGGAATAGTTTACAAAAAAACTATTTACTTCTAATTTACTCATCTTCAGGCCATCCAAGGTGGCAATCATCTACAGGCCAAACATTTTGACTTAAAATGCCTCAATTTATCAATCAAAGTCATGAGTAGTCCACATGAAATCTGCACACGCAGACTTTCCGCAGAATTCCGCAGATTTCCACAGATTTTGAGCCCATCATTAATTCTGTTTATTTACTTGAGTAAATCTGAATTTATTCAGTTTTTAAATTACACATATTTCACATTTTAAGGTTTTAGTTATGGGACTCCCAAAATAATTCAGCAGAAATCCACAGATTTTTACCAAAATTCTCAGCAGAAATTGCAAAAAATGTCACCAGATTCTGTCTGGCCCTAGTCATGTTTTTCACTCTCAAAGTCAGTAGCCATTGACTTGTATTTAAATTAGCAGAAGTACAGTTTATGCTAAGAATTGTCTTTAAAGTTTATGTGAAATCAAAATTATCAATGTTTATTTTGCTAGCGCACATTGTTATTCTTTAGGTGAACAATTATTCCATGCAAATTAATCCACTGAACAAAGTTTCAATAAAAATCTGATCATTTGCTTCTGCGTTTGGAGTGACGTTGCACCTCTTTTGATATCTGTTTCATGAGTTGAGTCACAATATTCTTAACCATATGTGAATGACGGCCAAAAAAAAAAAGACACTACTCAATATTTCAGTTGGAAGTACATCATTATACTCAAATAAAGGTCTCAGCACCTTCAGATTAATCCAGACTTTTATTTCTTCTAAATTCAGTCACTCACTATCCTTCAGCTTAGTCCCCGATTCATCAGGGGTTGGCACAGTGGAATGAACCATCCATTCTACTAAATATCAAAAATCAATAAATAAATAAATGAATAACCAACATGGATGGCCTGAAGCTTTATCCATTTACCATAGCATCAATAACATTCTAATTAGCAAGTCATGCATGCATTTCTAACCTCCACTAGATATGTTGAACTTGATGCCAAAGTCTCCATTTGGGCCACCAGGATTGTGACTGGCTGTCAGGATGATCCCACCAATGGCTTTAATTTTACGGATCACACAGGAAACAGCAGGTGTTGACATAATTCCATCCTGACCAATGACTAGCCTGCCGATCTGGAAAATTAGGAGCAAGAATTGAATGGTCAACTCATGCTGAAGAGGTTCAGAAAGACACCTAATTAACCTTGAACCGCAGAAGCACTCTGACTTTGACATCCATCACATCACATACTGATGTGTCCTTGAGACATATTGAATGCAGATGTAAAGTTGATTAGTCAACACTAGTGCTCATAAAATTAACAATACATGGCGATTGCATTACTAATAGTTTTCACCCTACTTCCCCAGTTAATTAATTACAATAATTAATTACAATAAGAAATGCAAAGAAAAACAAATAGTGATATAAGGATCTGGAGCTACTCAACCACTTTGCCCTAAGGAAGGCTTTTAAGCCGAAAAGTGTTGGCAAAATCTTTAATACATAGGTCTCAAACTCAATTTCTGGAGGGTCGAAGCTCTGCACAGTTTTGTTCCAACCCTAATCAAGCCGAAGGTTTGGTGTGTGAAAGTGCTGTTTAAAAGACTTTTTTGTTGATTGATTTTGTTGAAATGGGTGATAGTTTTTTCTCAAAAACTGGACCTGTTTACAGTTATTCTATTTTTTATTTAATTATGAGGTTTAAATACTGCATTTACTGACATTTTTTGCACAATTTTTAGCTGGATTAGCTTGTTGACTTTTTGATGTACTAAAAACATTTCCTAAAGATTTACAATAAAGAAATTTGAAGAAAAAAATACTTATTTTAAAATACAAATTTATTACATTATTAGAAAAAAAATTTGTGGCAGTGGCGCAGTAGGTAGTGCTGTCGCTTCACAGCATGAAGGTCATTGGTTCGAGCCTCGGCTGGGTCAGTTGGCATTTCTGTTTGGAGTTTGCATGTTCTCCCTGCGTTCGCATGGGTTTTCTCCGGGTGCTCCGGTTTCCCTCACAGTCCAAAGACATGCAGTACAGGCAGAGCCGGCCCTCCCTATAAGCGAACTAAGCGGCTGCTTAGGGCCCCGCCACCACTAGGGGGCCCCAACAAACCTTTAGTGGTGTGAGCCGTTTCCTTGCTGTAATCGTTTTTATTTGCATTTCACAAATTATTTTCATTAACAGTGCTTTAGTGCTGAAATATTTATACATTTTCACTGAAAAGAAAAAAAAATCATAATTTTATTAAAGGTGAAATTGTTTTTGTGTAAAGGTCATGTGATCAACAAGAAGCTCGCAGTCGCAGCATCTCATTTCTATGCATTTTGTGTTCTCGCAGTTCGAGCAAAGAGCATAGAATCACTATAAACCGACCGGTACCACAAGAACACGAATCCGTGCAAAGACACAGCCTTTGCTTCATTATATTGTATACACGTGATTTATTTTGGATATTGCACCATGAAAATGAAACAAATCTAACGATGTTCTTAAGGTGTAGAAAATCTGAGGGGAAAATTTATGACGAGAAGGGACGAGCACATTTTTAGCATCGCTTTTAAGTGCTAATGACGATGTTAAAGACAGCACATTTATCGAAAAAAGGCAATTAAAGATTAATAAACGTCGTCTACTTATGATCAATTAAATTTTTTCCTGGTTTTACAGACACGGTTTTTTAAACTTAGTTTAAAATGCATTTAACTGAAATGCAATACTGAAGTGTCTTTCACTGACATACTTTGCACACTGGAAATATTTTCCTGAGACATGTTTTTTTTTAAAAAAAGATGTCCTAATTGAATTAATCATAGTTTAATATAAGCTCTGGACCCATCTCAAACGTAACGAACAGGAAAGGACACTGAAGGGAATAATAAAGTTTGTGTTTGGGTATCAACATTAACCCAGTATTTGTTGATTCCCTTTTTAATGTTTTTTATATTAATATATTTTATATTCACTTTATATTACTTGATTGTATTATTTATGGATCAATATTTTCATTTATGTTAATTGTTTTGTTGTTGTTTTTTTCTTGTGTTTTTAATGTGTTACGAATTTATGTTTTATTACTAAGTAATGCATTTTCTCTTTTGGCTAATTATTATTCAGTGTTGATTCATTGCAGGGTTTTTGCTTTTGGAATATATATATATATTTTTTTCTTTACGTAAAATTGTTTATAGAATCTTCAATTTGTTTGCTTAATAAATAGAATATGTTTTTAACACCCCAGAAGGACGCAAAGTAGGAATCACTGGTCCCTTCATTAAAGATCAATTCTTACTTCTTGAAGCTTGTAATTGACAAAAACAGTGCTGTTTTAAAATGTCCAAGTCATTCAGAGAGTTATTAAGTAGAAGAAATCAGGCTTTACTTTTCTGTTTCATTGATTGTATTTAATAAGCAATTAAGTCATTGTGGGCTGGTTTGCAATGGCAATACTCCACTATTTAGAGCAAGGTAGGGCCCCAAAATCATTCTGCTTAGGACCCTCAAATGTACAGGGCTTCCCCTGGGTACAGGTGAATTGGGTAGGCTAAATTGTCTGTAGTGTGTGAGTGTGAATGAGTGTGTGTGGATGTTTCCCAGAGATGGGTTGCAGCTGGAAGGGCATCCGCTGCGTAAAACATATGCTGGATAAGTTGGCGGTTCATTCTGCTGCGGCAACCCCAGATTAATAAAGGGACTAAGCCGAAAAGTAACTGAATGAATGAATAAAAGTTTTACATTAAAAACTGTAGACTTTTAGGCAAATAACAAACTGAGCAGCACATTCAACTCAGTCAGAATTTGGTAATTTGAATATTGATCATTTAAAACATAATAATAATGTAGAGCTTAATGATTTTCATAGCCTGTCTTGTAAGGTCCAAGATTTAGAATAAAAGTTCCTTGTAAAAAGTTCTCTCAACGTAACAGCATACAGTAAGGTCGGTAGTGAAAGATGACTTTACTTACGTCAGATTCCGCTTGGTCTTAAAGGCTTTAATGGGTTATTTTCACTATTTATAATGGCTTAGCAGTCAAAATAGGACAAATGAGCTCATGTATGGGACCTTTGTCAGTGGGGGTGGGTCTTTCGAACCACCCTGGCTACGGGCATGACATAATGACACAAAGTGCTACAAAAGAAACGAAAGTGTTTTTAGACGTTTTCTTTCCATTATACTAAAATGACAAGAGACAATGAAACTTTTTTAATTTGTAAAACATTTTAAATATTGTGCTCTGCCGTTAAAGTAATGTTTACATAGGGACGTGACTGCAGGCACGCCTCCTTCACATAAGGGTCGCTGAACACAAGCAAGACTGTTAAAGAAATCCTCACGCCTACACAAAGCACCCTGGCAATTTTCTAAAACAAAATAAGATCTGCAACAAGATGGGGGGGGGGGGGGGGGGGGGGGGGG
>CAIGQZ010007154.1:5096519-5106627 GCA_903798205.1 Danio tinwini
ATATATATATATATATATATATATATATATATATAGATTAATTCAGCAACATTTAATAAAAATTTTTTATTTAATATAACCATTTAGTTTACCCTTTTAGTATGTTTATATATGCAACCAGGCTGTCAACACAAATAAAAAGATAGTCTGAAATTCATTCTATTCAATTCAAATAAATTATTACAAGACTTCCGGGGGAAAAGTGATAGAGTAGATACACGTGTTTCGGCTCACTTTCATACCTTTTCACTTTTTTATTTACTTTAAACCCTACATTCTATTCTACCTTTGCTTCCAAGTGGACAATATCTTCATAGTACACAACTGAACTGTGAATTATGGCAAAAAATATGCTAAACTGAACAAAAAGGATTAGAGAATGGAGGGGAAAGGAAACAAAGGCAAGGAATTTAGCATGACAGCTATTGCCAAAGTCCTATGAGGACTCAGCCGACTTTATAAAAACAGTTTCAGCCTTCGAGGTAAAACTAGATAAAATTCATGCTACTGTGACAGCATAGTTCAAAAATCGCCTCGCTTGAAACTTATGCAAATTCACACAATTGCTTAAAGCGACTTGCACAATGCTAACGAAAAGCAAATAAATAGTTACATTAAAATTACATAACAAATAATAAAAATGCATAACAGATAAAAAGAAAATATAAATGACTTTATTTACAAAAACAAATGAACATTATGAATGTGTTTTGCTGAAAGAAAAAATAAACAAAGACAACTTCTGAAAACTTTATATATAAATTAGAAAAAATGTTTGCAATAATCATAACAAGCAACCAATATTATGCTACTACTTTCTTTGTTGCCTCATAATAAACGTCACAACAGCAGCATTTACAAACTTGGTATAATGCTCTCAGTGCAGTTGTAAGTCCACTCCTGTTGATCATTTAAAGCCATGACGTGCTGACAAACCTGAACAGAGACCAAAAACAAGACACAAAGCATTAAAATATTCAGTTTATATCCACATCTAAGTGCCTGTCTATTTAACAAGCCACACTCTAGCTGGGTTTTTATTTGTTCTAATTAAAAATGGGGAACAGAGCATGAAATGCACCCCATAATACATCTAAAGAAATATAGAAAACACGTTTGTTGTAAAGTGGTGTTGAGGTAAAAGTCTCACCATTTTAGTTCTAGCAGGAACCTCCACTGCAAACACACTCATGCCTCTGCTGCTTACAAAGTTCTTGCTTTGCTCATTGTTGATGTGCACTGTCACCTTCTGATTGGACTGTAGTAGCATAAGACATGAAAAAAAAACTCAAAATCAGTGAAAACACTGCAGATGTAAGGTTTTATAATCATTACTTAACAAAAGTATAGGATATGTGAAACACAGTCAGGTCCATAAGTATTGGGACATCGACACAATTCTAACATATTTTGCTATATACACCAACACAATGGATTTGAAATGAAATAAAATGTGCTTTAACTGCAGACTGTCAGTTTTAATTTGAGGGTATTTACATCCAAATAAGGTGAACGCTGTAGGAATTACAACAGTTTGCATATGTGCCTCACACTTGTTAAGGGACCAAAAGTAATGGAACAATTGGCTTCTAAGCTGTTTCATGGCCAGGTGTGTGTTATTCCCTTATTATCCCAATTACATATCCAGAGTTCATTTCAAGTGTGCTATTTTTATTTGGAATCTGTTACTGTCAACTCTCAAGATGAGATCCAAAGAGCTGTCACTATCAGCAAGCCATCATTTGGCCTAAAAAAACAAAACACGCCTATCTCCCTGATGGGTTTGGTCAAAACAACTGTTTGGAACATTCTTAAAAAGAAAGAACGCACCAGTGAGTTTTGAAAAACCAAAAGACCTGGAAGACCACGGAAACAACTGTAGTGGACAACCAAAGAATTCTTTCCCTGGTGAAGAAAACACCTTTCACAACAGTTAGCCAGATCAGGAACACTCTCCAGGAGATAGATGTAAGTGTGTCAATGTCAACAAACAAGAGACAGCTACACCAGAGTGAATACAAAGGGTTCACCACAAGATGTAAACCATTGGGGAGCCTCAAAAACAAGAAGGCCAGATTAGAGTTTTAAAAAAGCTTTCGCAGTGCTGGAACAACATCCCTTGGACAGATGAGACCAAGATCAACTTGTACCAAAGTACAGAGAAGACAAGGAACTGCTCATGATTCCAAGAAGTGAAGCATGAGGTAGTGTCATGGCGTGAGCATGTATGGCTGCCAATGGAACTGGTTCTCTTGTATGTATTGATAATGTGACTGCTGACAAAAGCAGCAGGGTGAATTCGGAAGTGTTTTGGGCAATATTATCGGCGCATATTAAGCCAAATACTTCAGAACTCATTAGACGGCGCTTTACAGTGCAGATGGACAATGACCCAAAGCACACTGCAAAAGCAACCAAAGAGTTTTGGAAGGGAAAGAGCGGAATGTTATGCAATGGCCAAGTCAATCACCTGATCTTCATCTGATTGAGTATGCATTTCACTTGCTGATGACAAAACTCAAGGCAAAATGCCCCAATGCCCAAATCCATTGTGTTGGTGTATAGAGCCAAAAGTTACAATTGTGTCGATGTCCTAATATTTATGGACCTGACTGTATATCCACAGTAAAATATATACAAATGTACCAAACTAATCTATTATTCTGTGAGGATGCCTTACATTGATCAAATGATAGATAAAAATGTTCATATAAAAGTATCACACTGATTATTGATTGAGCATCAAATCAGTATATTAAAATGATTTCTGAAGGATTACGTGACAGACACTGATTTTAATGCAAAATTTATTTAAATATGCATTTAAAATAGAAAATAATTATTTTTAATCGCAATAATAATTCGCATATTTGTAGTTTTATTTATGCTATTTTTGTCAATCTAACATATGCAGCCTTTTTTTTCAAAGAATTGAATTTTATTAACCTTTTTATTAGCTTAAATTGATATATTGTCTGGGTCGGTGTTGTATATTATGGTATAAAAACCTTGTAATAAACCGCCAGTAAAATTTATTAATTAACCAAGCATACAGGCTGAATTAACATTATAATGACATATCATTTTAACTACCCTCACCCCCCTCCCCTGCGGTGTCTTTATAAACATATGCAGCCTTGAAGTAAATTCTTTGAAAAAATCTTGAAGACCTCAAACTTTTAAACAGAACTAATCTCAGAATTAGGACCACTAAATATTGCAGTTTCAATTTCCTTCCATCTGCTGAAAGTGTCTTTGAACTGACTTTGTCTGTGTAATGGCAAATCAGGACATTGAAATTCGACTCATGTTCAGTCCTCCTTACTTTATAAAGCTTTCCAAACAACAGGAGGTTTACTTATTTGTGCTATTCTCAGTGAATGTTAAGTGCTAAAAGCACAAATGTAAAGCCTACTGACACTTCTTAAAGGCTTTTTAACTGAGAGACAGATCCCATGCATTGATTTCCAACTCAAATTAATTGTTCACATAAAAAACAAACAAACAAACAAACAAAAACAAAAAAAAACATTAACCAACCAACCTTATTAGCAATGACTGATGAAATCCTGCTCTCTCCTTTGTATGTGTAAACCAGCACATTCTCATGGCCCTTCAGAGCTCTAGCCTCTGCTTTAGATGTGATGGATCTCTGTACAGCAGAATTCAACATCTTCACGCCAGAATCCAAATGAACTGCCTGAAGAGTTGCTTTGACATCCTCACAGTAGACGTCAATGACAAAAGGACAGGACTGTGAGGCAAAAAGAAGAACTAACACATCAGGATGAAAGTGCACCTATTACGCTTTTACTGATATTATCTTTTATGTAGTGTGTAATGCGGTGGTTTCCAAAAAGATATGAAGATCAAAATCCAGAAACAATCGAGTTAACTATGAGTCTGAACTTTCTGATATGATTCATGTTGGGGTAAAGTTGGTTTTCTATTTGTACATTCTGACTTTCTTCTTAATAGTATATTTTCAGAAAAATTATTGTTTGCTAATTCTAAATAGGGAAATCCTATTAGCAGCTAATGACTATCAAAGTACAACATTGTTTACTTGACTGAATATTTAAAGTAGCATATAATATAGGGACAATATAATAAAACAGAAATTGTCACTGTTCAAAAATGAACGAATGTGTAAATATAAAACCAACTTTACATAAATAGGATTCTTCAGTGTTTCCAGATTTAATTCCTGCACAAAGTTATATAGTTTTGGCTTTCATTGGATACCCACAAACACAATCTGCTTTGAACATTATTAGCCCCCCTGTTTAATTTTTCCCCAATTTGTGTTTAACGGCGAGAAGTTTTTTCAACACATTTCTAAACATAATAGTTTTAATAACTCATCTCTAATAACTGATTTATTTTATCTTTGCCATGATGACATGACATGATTTGCCATGGTGTCATATTTTACTAGATATTTTTTCAAGACACTTCTATACAGCTTAAAGGGACATTTAAAGGCTTAACTAGGTTAACTAAAAAATATTATAAGACATACTGTGAAAATGTCCTTGCTATGCTAAACATCATTTGGGAAATATTTAAAAAAGAATAAAAAATTAAAAGGGGGGCAAATAATTCTGACTTCAACTGTATGTTGTAATGTCAATAAGTATGTGTGTAATAGTACTCCAAATCCTTGCAAAATCTCTATAGATTTTATTAGCTAAAATCGCTAGATGTTTCTTATGAATAAAAGCTTGAAAACTTTCTTACCTCCACTATCTCCAAGCTGTGGTTGTAGCCCATGGCCTCCAGGGTGAGCCACAAATCACTGGGGTCTCCCTCGCGATCATTCGCCTCCATCAGGTTAAGCTCCAAGAAACCTTGTCTAGTTAGCTCATTTTTCTTGGTGTCAAAGTTTTCTGTATGACAGGACATACTATTATTAAAACAATGCAAACTGCTGAATTCGGTGTTATTTATTTTGATTTGGATGGGAGCAATGCTATTAAAGACTAATGCAAAACTTTGTTTTAAGAATAGCCAAATAAATTAATTGTGTCGTGATGTATGGAAAACTGCTCCAGGACACAGGGCTTTACTCATTTAAATAAAGAAAACTCTTTTAACAGACAATAGTGGTTTTTGTTAATTTTATTATACATTTTAGATAATCTTTTAAAAATGCATAGTGTATACTACAGTCTCTGGGCTCACGGCCCAGACTCTGTATTTTTTCGATTCATAAAAAAATGAATCACTGTCTGGGTCATCTGAGATTTGAGTAAGCAGATAAAGGTCAGGTTCATGTTTTTTTAGAAGTATTTCTGTATGACTGCATGGTATTAAAAAAAATGACATTCCAAATATTTACATCTGCAAGAAAAACTATAACATTGTGCATATTTGGAAAGAGTAAATAATTTTAGAATGAGTGAGTGATTTTTTATGAGAACAATTTAAAAACTTTAAAACGCTGGAAAAAGACTTTTTGGGAGGCAAATCCCCCTTTTAGGGCTTAATGAAATATGATTTTTATTTCTTAAATTTCAGTACTCACTGTTGGTTTTATTTTTACAGTTATTTTAAGATAATTAAATTAGAAATACACTGTAACTGTTTTACTGCAGTATTTGAGATGGGTATCTTTATATACCCACACAAAATATAACAATATTCTCTTAATTTACTCATTGTCAGGAAGAAAAGACTGTCTTTGTAGGAGACTTTCTTATTTAGTAGAATATTTAAGAAAATATTTCAGAATTATTTGTTAAGTCTGTGGATTAAAGATAAATAATTTTAATTAAATAATAATAATATAATAATACCTTAATTTTTGCTTTATATATCTCCAAGTTTTGCAGGTATTAAGATTGTTTTGTCTGTATA
This sequence comes from Danio tinwini, assembly GCA_903798205.1. Taxonomy (NCBI): domain Eukaryota; kingdom Metazoa; phylum Chordata; class Actinopteri; order Cypriniformes; family Danionidae; genus Danio; species Danio tinwini. The sequence continues at coordinate 5,102,379 of CAIGQZ010007154.1, forward strand.
CATTTATTTTACTCTTAAAGTGCCGTTAGCTGTTGACCTTTTTTAGTTTTAGCTGAAGGTCTTCTTTAAATGTTCAACTAAAGAAAAAGTAAAAAAGTCACCAACATAAATTAACAGCAAAGTTTAATTTTTAGGTAAATTACCCCTTTAAGAAACAGATAATGAACTAGTTGCGTCATTTGATTAATGCAAAGCTAAAAAGGTCTGGCTCTATTGTGGCTCTATTGTGTTAACTTAATATCCAGAGTGTTTTTATACAAACACCTTTACAGATGGCCCACGCATCCTCGTCACATTTCTCTCCACTGGTTCTCTGCTCAAAGAAATTGTATTCTTCTAGACTCAGCAGACCGCTGCCATCCAAATCAATCACTTCAAAGATGTCAGACAACACCGCCCTGTGAAACAAAACAGTACAGCATCTGTGCACATGTAGTGTTAAACAAAGTGAACTTTTATTGGGCCCCGGACCAAAACTTCACTCTAAATATGTCAGAGTTTGAGATTAGAATTGACTAACTTAAACTCTTTGGTTAGCTCCAGCTCTCCTGACTGCATGCGGTTGACTAGCTGAGCAGTTTTAGTGTTGTTCTTCCACGTCCTCTTTAGCCTGCAGCCGGTGGTGAAGGGCATAAGCAGATATGAGCCGGCACTGAGTTCTCCTCTCCACAGAAACCTCTATTCACACAGAACACATATCATATTTGCTGTTTTAAAACGTGGGAATGTGATTAAAATTTAATCAAGCAAACATTTCAGGTCAAACGTTTTTACCATTGTATGCGTGTGTTATGCGTTTTAAAATAATTTTGTATTTTAATTTACATTACGTAACTGAACAGAAAGAAAACAGAAAGACAAGCAGTTAACAACAAAAACAAACACACAAACAAACATCCCTAAAACTAATTTTCCTTTTTAACAGAAGAGACAAACAGCTAACAGTCTGCAAACATTAAAGTCTGCAAGCGTCACACAAATGAACAGCAAGTGTACGTATAGGGTGCATACACAACGCCAATACAGTAACGACAAACAAATAAATAAGTGTAAAAAAGGAAAATGCAAAATATACTTTATTTACACATAAATTTACTGCTTTTAATTTAAATTGATACTGACACAAAAATGTCTTTTAAGCTATTAAAGGTAGTAAATAATGTTTTTTGCACATACATTGTTTTTGCTTTATGTATCTATAAGTTTGTTTTACCTGTACACATTTTTTTTACTTTCAAAGTGCCAGTAGCTGTTGACTGTGTATTTATTATAAATTATGATCATTTTTTATTTTAGCCAAATGTCTTCTTTAAATGTTCAACTGTAGAAGAAGAAAAAAAGTCACCAACATAAAGAAAATTTGCAACAAATTTTTTATTTTCCGCCTTTAGATAATGAATTAGTTGCATCATTTGCATCGTAGTTGAATTAGCATCATTTGATTGACAGCAGGTCATGGAAAGTGTATGAAATGTATGTATATTTAGCAGGAAATCTGTGTTAAAGTGATAATTACATTATGTTTTGAACATTTATTAATAATTATAAATTCACCTTGAGACAAAACAATGTATTAACGCTAACACACATTGAAAAATGTTCAAGTTACTATATCAAAATGAAAAAAAGGATTACCTTCTTACAGTATGTCATGGATAAAAAAAACTCATTAAACACAAACAGAAACATAATTCACATAATTTCAAGTTTAGACAAATAAGAGATATACAGTAATACATGTCCTTACCTCCTTATCTCTTAACTCGGTAAAACAAACCAAGTTTGAATCTTCTTTTGTCTCGTTTCCCGTCAGCACATAAAGAGCTGTGTCCACACACATCCATGGTGAAGGCTTGTCTGCAGCATACAATACACACAGTTAAAAATAGTAAAACAATAAATAGTATTAGGGTATTTGTTGTTAGTATGTTAGTATGTGTTGGTATAACAAATTTACCAGGAACCGGGCTTAGGTTGAGGGGTCGTATGGTCAGGTAAACACTGGTAGTTTGTGGGACATGGAGGCGATACTGGAGAGAAATAATCGACCCATCGTCTTCCATATAAAAACAGCCTCTCATAAAAGTATGATGCCAATCCTATCCGTGATAAAAACACAGTAGAAAACGTCACAATTCATGTTACGTTTTAAAAACGATCAGAAAAACGGCAAACATCAATCAACACATGAGAAGAAACATACAACCACAAGGTGGCATTATTGTCCTATCGTAGCCAAAACAAAGCCATTCAAAGACATGTGAGGAACAAAACAGTAACATTGTTTTTAGCACATAAATAATAAATGCATCAGGCAACATTTTAACACAGACCATCAAAATTCATAACACACACACACACACACTAATAATATAATTAAAAGTAAACCCCGAGGAAGGCCATAAATCCTTGTCTAAAACAAGTCTTTGTTCTCTTTTTAACTGCTGTTGTTAAGGTCCAGCTAAAATGTCACGGCAAATACACTTTAAATCACCAAGTAATCAAAAATCTGAGACAAACAGCCCCATCAGAGAGTAGTTTTGGGAAATAAACCTTGTCCTCCGGTGCCACAGAGGCCTTTTAATGTTTAGAATTGGTTTATGCTTCTTTTCCAAGTGCTAAAAACATGTTCCTGAAATGACACTTCTTCAACAAAAGCAATTTCCTTTCAGAATTTATGCTGGGTTGTGAAACGTGTTAAGGATCAAATCATAACACTTGGGTGGTTTGTCCACCCCGAATCAAAATGAAGAAAAGCGCCCGAGGCGAATGTCTACTTTAAAAGGCCCTGATGTAGTGTCCCAAGGAGATGGGTCACTCGGCTGGACTAATACACTGCCCTGTCACCTCCCAGAAACCTCAGTAATTTAAAGTCTCACACAGAGACCGCAAGCCACCATAAAAACGCACAGCCTGACCCTTTCCAATCCCTACACCCAATTATCAAGCTCCTGGCTCAGGTAATGCAGTGGGCGATAGAACTTTCCACACCCAAGAGCATCTAGTTTTTTTCCAATCTCTTTGCTTTGACGAGTTTGGTCATTATTTTTCAGTTGTAAAGCAAACCAGCTGAGGTTAAAGTCAAAAAGAGTGCAAACAAAGGGAAGGAGATCAATAGCAGAGCTGCACTCGTATCGACCAGGTGAAAATTTGCTACCAAAAGGCTTCGATACAACAAAAACACAGCAAATGTATAGCTGCCCGTAAGGTACTTGAGCTTAGACAAAGTTTAGCTTGTAGGCAAAATGGATATTCCTAGATAGGAAGCGGTTCAATCGGTTCAGTTTCAGACAGGTAGCATCCCAAATGTACTGTAAATAATATTGTACTTATTTCTGCATCAAGGGCAGTGCTCAATAACCAACAAACTCATTTTTACATACAGTAGTTTCCTTCAACACATATAATAATTTTATTTAAGGAAGAATATTATTTTAAAATGATATATTATATACATAAAATGTAATTTTGAAATAAAATATCTGTTTAATAACACCTATATGTAAAAAAAATTGTGAAACCATTTAAGATGTTTCTCTGGATTTACAGTTAAGAGTTATATATTTGAGCAAAATGTCTTTTTTTTCTTGCAAACTACTAATGAAATTTCTTCTAAATTTAAAAATACAAATCAAAACATTTTGAGAATAACAAAATATGCAATTTCTATCACTTTTTTTAATGCAATGTTCATATTAATTTTAGACAACAGCAATATTTTTACTTTAGTTCAATGTTTGTTCGTCACACAGCAAGAAGGTCACTGGTTCGAGCCTTGGCTGGGTCATATGGCAATTCTGTGTTGTTCTGAGTTTGCATGTTCTCCCTGTGTTTGTGTGGGTTTTCCACAGGTTCTCCGGTTTCCCCCACAAGTCCAAAGACATGCACTACAGGTGAATTGGGTAAGCCAAATTGTCTGTAGTGTGTGTGAATGAGAATGTATTTGTGTCTCCCAGTGATGGGTTGCAGCTGGAAGGGCATCTGCTGCGTAAAACATATGCTGGATAAGTTGGCGGTTCATTTCCCTGTCACAACCCCTGATTAATAAAGGAACTGAGCCGAAAAGAAAATCAATGGATGAATGAATACAAGCAAAATCTTATTGGGAACTTCTACCCTTCTGATTTTAAGCAGTAAAAAAATGGCACTCCCACAATGCATCTGGTACCTGTAGAGATTTGGGTTCTGTCAGTCTGCCAGTCTTAATGCCTCCAGTGCCCATAGTGATAGCTGTAGATAAGGATGACCG
>CAIGQZ010007154.1:5113193-5123765 GCA_903798205.1 Danio tinwini
ATTTTTTCAGAGCCCAGCTAAGAGACATGCACCAAACAGGAACTATTATCCTATGACAGAAACGATGAAACCTAAAGGTATCAGAAACCACAGTCCTACTGTGCCCTTAAAGCCCTATAAAACTGAAATTTTAACCACCAGAAGATTGCTTTTTCATTTTTGTAGTAATCAGACTAAGATGTTTATATGTGTGTGCGTGTGTGTTCCTTTCTGCTTTTGATAATCAGCATAAACAATCCCCAGCTCATGTCATGTTGTTGCTTGAATCCTATACAGTAGGGGTCTCTCGTAATCCAGTGACATTACATTTAGATTAGCTGTCTTTGTAGCCATTAATAATATCTTTGCTCATGCTGATTTGATAAATCTCTGACATTTAGTGCTTCATCAGCAGGTAATTCTAAAGCAGTTGGGAAGAAAACGAATCCTCCAGACACAAAAAAACCCTTGACAGATGCTGAGAGGTAAGGATGTGGATATCTCTTTTGAAACATGTTAACAATTTTTATACATTTAATAACAACAATATTTAAGGTCATAAGAATGAATATATTATATAAATAAAGGTACAATTAAAAACAAAAAAAAACACTTTATAAATATAAATCAACATATATTAATATAAAATAAACAACAAATACATTTAAATTGGAATTAATAATTATAAAAAATATGCAGTAATTAATACAAAAAAATTATTGAATAACAAAATTCAGATAAATTATGCATAATTTAAATAAAATAAACGAATAGATTAACATTAATTCATTACAATGGATATAGGAATGCCATTTTAAACATTTTTGATAATTTTTAATAACTAATTAAAAGTCATTTAAATTAAAAGTACAATAAAAGAATTCTAACAAAAATATTTTTTATTTTTTGATGAAGTAATTTAATCTTTTTTGTTTTGATATTGAATGCTGTTTTTGTTACTATCCTAAGATTTGTGCTTTATTGTATCCTACAAAACCCAGAGTTCCATCAAAGTCTGTTTTTTATGAAGCTACTAACAATGGTATAAATGGAGCAGTGGAGAACAGACAGAAATTTCTCCTCATTACTGGATATTTCCTTTGTCCCACTTGGCTGATAGCCATTATGACTGATCAGAATTTAATGACAGGACATGGAGGGAGTTTCATCACCAGCCAAAAGCCTCGTTGATTTACATAGCACTAAAAATAGTTGGATAAGGAGAGTTTAAGAAAAGACCTATTTCCTTTCCAGCGCATACTAACACAGAGCTCCATGCGATCCATCAAGACAAGCATTAGTTTTGAATTTTATAGTGCAGTCATTTAAGAGGAAGCTAGTTAAATATATATAAAAACATCAATAAAGAGAGCGGCCTTATGATTCATTTAAGAAAGTATTCATTTGAGGAGTCAAACGCAAGAGAACTTCTCCTGCAAAATGTAGAGGAGATATGGAGTGTGATTGGACGAGGGACCTTGTATAAAATTTTGCCTCGTTAATATGTCTCCCAATATTTTTAAATGTGAATTAAAAATAAATGAATATCTTATTCTTAGTCAGCTTGTCTTCTCTTCACAGACTTTGCTAGGAATATGGGTATGATATATTCCTATGCCATTACATAGCAAATATTCTCTAATATTCTAATAATGTAATGTAATTATATGTAATAATAATGTAATATATATAAAGTTATATCTTGCACTGGTATATGCTGTATAATATTATGCCTTATTATATATTATTATTATTAATAATAATATAAATATTAATAATAAATAAAAATCATTGTAACAATATTTTACAATTAATGGAAACAGTTTATAATAAGGCTCTATTATTTGAAACTAGCTGATGCATTTTATAACATTATCAGCTAATTTTAGCTAATGACTGAATTTTTAGACTAACATTTTTCACAAAAAGATCTCAGTTCTCTACACCGATGGACAAACACACCGCATTAACAATCACACACTCGCTAGTGTGCTTCTCTCTACCCTATTAGAGACAGAAGTGTCAACCTGTCCTGTCCAGTCACCCTATTTCAACGGGGCCCGGTTTTGTCTCATTTTCTTCAAGCTATTATACCTTCGGTTGTCCTTGCGCTTACTTACATTATTATCACATCCTTTCACTATGGTTCATTTCTCGATGCATTTAAGCAAGCTCAGATAACTCCACTATTAAAAAAAATATTAACCTCAAACACGGCTATCATTAGCAGTTACTGACCAATATCACCTCTTTATTTTCAAACACACTTGAACATGTTGTCTTCAGCAAAGCCAGAACAATCTTTTGGACACTTCACTGAGACTGCCCTGCTCTAAGTTGTGGAAACCCTGAGACTCACAAGGGCTGCATACAAATTTCTCAGTGCTCATCTTTCTGGATTTGTCTGCTACTGTTGACACGGTAAACCAACAAATTCTCTCAGCAACCCTCAAGACAATGCTGCCTGCATGCCAGCATATCTGACAGATATTTTCAGCTCAATGACTGACCACTACCTTTAACTTTATGTTTCCAGTGTCTGCAGCTGGGCACCTTGAACATCCTTGCCAAACTCTACACCAAACCAGACACTTTACTTATTAACAATTCACGTTTCTGGGACAACATTGTGCTTTTTTTAATGTGCTTCACACAGGTGAGAGGGCTGGACAAACCTCCTGTACCTCTTTTCCTTTTTATATACAGACTCAAAAAAAATATATATTTTTTGCTCGTTCAAACTACTTATTTAAAATGAGCTGAATCAACACAACTATTGAGATTTCACTGGGACAACTTATTTTTTTATGTTCAATCTACACAAAATTGTTAAAAGTGTTGTTAACAATCAATTTGGGTTGGGACAACGTGAATGAATTGTGTGGAACCCTGCATTTCTTACAGAGCAGACACTTTCCTACAAACACTGTTATATTGACTTAATAAAACTGCTAAATTAACTTAGATTTGGTGGCATGGTGGCTATGTGGTTAGCATGGTTGCTTCACAGCAAGAAGGTTTCTGGTTCCTGGCTGGGCCAGAAGGCTTTCTGTGTGGAGTTTGCATGTTTTCCCCATGTCTGTGTGGGTTTTCTCTGAGTGATTCGGCTGCTCCACAGTACAAAGACATTAAGTATAGGTAAATTGGACAAACTAGATTGGCCCTATAGTGTGTGGATGTTTCCCAACATTGAGATTTGTACTATCAGTCCTGGGTTGTGGTACGAAGGGCATTAGCTGTGTTAACCATTTAGCAGAAATTGGTGGTTTATTCCACTGTGGCAATATAACTTAGATTTGCCACGCCAATTGTCTATATTTTTCTTCTCTCTGGTGATCTAAAGTTCTTCTTTGGTTGATTTGGATGAGCATTTACTAACTGATTAAATGTAAATGTAAACATTAATTAACCATGAGGATCGGATTTTTTACAGTATATATTAAGCTTGAATAATATTAGTAAAATCTGGATTTTCTGGATTCTTATAGTAGAATCTGGATAGTAGAATCTGGATTCTTTCCTCAGGCCATCTACCTCATGAACAGTTAAATATTCTCCTACTGTGCAATAAACGTGCAATACTTTCTCATACGCACTTGTACACAGCACCTTATAACCTGTATATTTACAGCATATCTGTACATACAATTCAACATCCAGATCTTTTTGACTGACTGCATCTCTGTTTAATGTTTATTGCCTTTTCTTTCTTGTATTTAATTTTGTGTTGTCACTTGTCACTTTATGTACACTGGAAGCTTCTGTTGCCAAAACAAATTCCTTGTGTGTGTGAAGCACACTTGGCAATAAAACTGATTCTGATTCTGATTCTGATTATTAGTTAAACAAAAAGACGACAATTTACAATAAACTCTGATTTGTAAACATTAGTTAATGCATTAGCATTAAATAATCATATCATAAACAATGAATGATTATCATAAACAAAGCATGTACAATATATTTTAAGCACTTATTGTATTTGTTTAAAATCTTGTTTGATTTAAGTAATGTTAACAAACAACTTTTGATTTAAAAAAGCATTGACGAAGATGAATACATGCTGTGTAAACCAAATACATTTTCTAAATGAAAATAATTAAAACAATTATATATATTTTTTACATTTATAAATAATATATAAGGCAATACGGTGGCACGTTCACCTCACAGCAAAAAGATCGCTGGTTCGAGCCTCGGCTGGGTCAGTTGGCATTTCTCTATGAAGTTTGCATGTTCTCCCCGTGTTCGCGTGGGTTTCCTCCAGGTGCTCTGGTTTCCCCCACAGTCCAAAGACATGTGGTACAGGTGAATTAGGTATGCTAAAATCGATCTAAAAATCTAAAAAATGAATGAATGAATGAATTAATTAATATAGAAATATAAAAACATTTATATTATTATTAACAATTATAAAATATATATATATATATATATATATATATATATATATATATATATATAAAAATATATATATTTTTTTATTGAAAGGTCTTATACTGATTTAAATAACTCATTACTAATTAACTAAATAAACATTATTAAATAAACATTATTTTGCAATTACAATCCTTTAAGAAGTGTGGTGGTAATGTGCCAATATTAAAAAATGAAACTCTATTGTAAAAATTTACCAAATTGTTTTATTTTTTCCCTCAGAATTGTGTTCCTCAGGTCTAAGGTGCAAACATCTCTGAAGGACCTCATGAAATACAGACAGCAGCTGGAAACATTAGTGGTATGTGGTTCAAATACTACAACAACAAGTCTATAAACTAATTAACTAAGACACTGACCAAGATGACCCCCCTTCCCTCCAATAATTTAAATTATTGTTTAAATGATATGCATCCATTTAAGGGAACTATCCCTTTAAGATATCTAATTGAAGTTGCGATACTATAGAATGCAATATTTAATTGCAGATTGTCCTGATATGAACGTGTTTGTCTGTATGTAGCCAGTAGAGGGCAGTAGTGAGCTGAGGAGTCTCTTGCTGATGAGTCCTGCTGATCTGCAAACCGAACTCAATAGACATGAGATTCTGTGTAAGAGTGTCTACTGTATATACATAAAAAACACAATGCAAATAACTTGCATCCCAAGTTCATACAATAGACATTGATTTATTTGGTACTCATTCGCTATTAAACGTCCACACAACAAATTCTCTCTGTGTGCAAAACATAAAACTGAATTCCTTTGATTTGCAGCTGCTAAAATTGCCTCTAGTGCGCATCGAGCTGACACAAACAAGGGTCCTTTCCAAGGTGAGTGAATCTGGGAATCAACCAAATGTTTAGAATTGAATTATTTACCATTTAAAAGCATGAACGATAACACTTATCTTAAGTGGAAATCCAGTCTTAGTAATTCTGTCAGATCAGATAGCAACCAGCACACAATTAGTTATGTTTGGTTATGTGTCCCGAACGTCTCCCCATCACAACACGGCCTTTGTTAGACTGTGACATAAGGATAAGTTATGTCCCATATTGAATTGATTCAAATTACAGTATGATGATTGTGACCCCATTGCTTTGCTTAAAAGAGCAAGAGAAAGAAAACATTTTGTGTTCCACTTATACGTGAGTGGAGATTGATTTCAAGCACTGAAGTTCTGCATCTTGGTCACATGGGGCTTTTGAATAGCCGTTTACCAGATTTGGTTTGTCAATGTGGCATGTTCATAGACATTTGTCTCGACCTCAGCGCAAATAAAAGCTCCTCTTTTTCTAAGAAAAATATATCATTTTGCTAACACAAACAAGCCAGAACTCCTCTTCGTGGGACAGAATTAATTAGATTATTTCAAGCACACATTCAGCCCCCAGCAAAGCTGCACTTGTGATTCAGTCGCACAATGGCGATTTGTTGTAAGTCAATGGCCGGATTGTGACGAAGTTCAGCATGTTTTTAAGATAAGGTCGCCTGAAATTGTTTTAATTAGTCACACTCGTGGACCTCTGCGTACATGTTGCTTGAAGCTCGACACCAGAGGAATGTCACAATCTTGATCACATGGGGGAGCATGAAATTTATCAACATCGAGAACAACAACAACTGTACAAGAGTGTTTTCACATTTACGTCCCTAGGAAGAGAATTGACTCTTTGTTGTTTTAAGATATTAAAACTTACGTTGACGATGAACAAACTATTATTCCAGGCCCGGATTAGGATAGGAGCTTGTTTGTTTGCCATTATAGGAAATAAGGGCAGATTGAACCACTATTTTTTGTTAGTACTTTTATTTGTCTCTATATATTTTTTTACCAATATGTAAAATAAGCACGTTATTCAGCCACGTAGAGTTGAATTGCTTGCTGATAGGTAAAATATGCATAGTTTAAACAAATTTAACTATTATAAATTAGATAATTTAGTTTGTATTATATTGTAATGTGTATATAGTCTTTATATAGGTTTAAAAAATGTTTACCTTTTTTCTACAAGGATGCATTTTAATTGATCAACAATGATTTGAAAAGTATAGTATAATGTTTTATAACTTTAATTTATTCACAGAGGATACATTACATTTATCGAAATATTTTTTTCTCAAATAAATGCTGTTTCTCCTGAAAATTGACAATTTTTTGCATTTCATCTTGTGAGATTAAATTAAATAATGAATTTAAAGAATTTAATTAAAAAATGGCACTTTTTTTACACTCACCGGCCACTTTATTAGGTACACCCGTTCAACTGCTCATTAACGCAAAATTCTAATCAGCCAATCACATGGCAGCAACTTAATGCATTTAGGCAAGAACAGGAAACAGGCTACAATTTGCACAGGCTCACCAAAATTGAACAGTAGAAGATTGAAAAAACATTGCCTAGTCTAATGAGTGTCGATTTCTGCTGCGATTTTGAATAATAAGGTCAGAATTTGGCATCTACAACATGAAAACATGGATCTATCTTGCCTTGTATCAACGGTTCAGGCTGCTGCTGGTGGGAATATTTTCTTGGCACACTTTAGTATTAAGCATCGTGACAACACCACAGCCTACTCGAGTATTGTTGCTGACAATGTCCATCCCTTTATGACCACAGTGTACCCATCTTCTGATGACTTCTTCCAGCAGAATAAAGCGCAAATCATCTCAGACTGATTTCTTGAACATGATAATTAGTTCACTGTATTCAAAGGGCCTCCACAGTCACCATACTCAACCCAATAGAGCACCTTTGGGATGTGGGGGAACGGGAGATTTGCATCATGTATGTGCAGCTGACAAACCCTGCAGAAACTGAGTGATGCTATCATGTCAATATGGACCAAAATCTCTGAGGAATATTTCCAGTACCTAGTTGAATCTATGCCACGAAGGATTAAGGCAGTTCTGAAGGCAAAAGGGGTCCAAACGGGTACTAGTAAGGTGGGCCTAATAAAGTGGCCGGTGACTGTTTATCTAACAGTGATTTTGTTGGGATGTGTTAGAATTGTAAACTCATGATTGGTGTGAAAAAAATCTAATTATTTGCCCACAGGAAGAGATTGCGTGTCTCCAGTAAAACAAACATCACAGAAATTCAGTTCAGTACGAAACGCTTCAGTAAGCAGGCTTCATTTATCAAACTGACTATAAAAGTACGTCCTGTACAAATAACACATTTCATTACAGTGAGGTTTTGCTTTTCTTGTGACATTTTCGTAGAGTTTGAATTCAACATCTAAAAAATCACCTTCTTCGTTCTACTCTCACATGATCTAGACCAGATCTATTTACTGCAGCAACATGATTAAGCTTTAAATAAATGATACTCAAAGACAAATAACATGGACACTAAATAAATGCATTAGTAGCTGTAGATGTTAAAGATGTTAGCCGAAGCTCTCCTGAGACTCCATTGGATTCTGGCACGGATCACTAATACCCTGGATTTCATAGAGACACATCATTGCTATTAGAGTTCTCAAACACTCTGTCACTTGAGCCGTACAGGAGCTGGTGCGGATGACATATGACGGCGAGGATATGACACTACTCGTGTAAAAGCAAGCTGAGCACCAGGCAGCCTGATACCGCCAAGACAGCTGAGAAAATCCTCAAGGATATTTTAACTTTGACAGGCAAAGCGCTGAATCCACGTCCCTAACGGAAGCCCCGGCAATCATCTAATGGCTTCCCAAAACCCTAACCTTGGGGCCAAAGGACAAACTCACAAGCAAGATGTTTATGACAAAAGTTTTTCCCTCAAGCTTCATAAAAAAAAGAGGCGATCCCTCCTAAACAATCAGACCGGCTGTAAATTTTCCAGCTTATTCAGGCATTACCAAGTCCAGCTCCTTACACGTCGTACATGTTGCTGATGAGCGCAAAATGGAAAAAGAAAGAGCGCAATAATTCTGAGGCAAGTTTGTCGCCTGGGCCGAGGGTATTGATTATTTCTGTGTGGCGAGAGATTTGGAAAATTCAATTAAAGGAGCTGAGCAAAGGATTCATAAATCGGCCCCTGCCTCCACCTCTTCTACGGAGACATTGTTATGTTCTAAATCAATGTTGCACTTCACAATATATTTTCTTTGGAGCATGAAAATAAATAACATTTAAACAGTTCTGCTTACCGCTGAAACAAATTTTATCTTCACCAAAGCCCTCTACGTCTTTGCGTGCTTGGCCTCCTGTACACATCAGCAAGGATTTTTATGGCACGTTTTCCATACGAAAATCCTATATAATATGAATTTTGCTGTGACAAAATGAGAAGGAAGGGAACGGATCAGCAGTATAAAAATTGATCAGTCCGCAAATGGGGTCGAGCTGGGGGAGATTTGTAAGACAGCCTTAATAGACTGTATTAAAAATTCCTTAAAATGTAATAAAACAAATAGGTTTTTGGTTCTTGGCCGGGACGGGGGTCACAGACCCTACTAATACCGCATCAATCCTGGGCTGCTGAAGGATAAATGGGCTCTGTTTGGGGAACATTTGACTCTTTTTTTGATGGAAAACACCAGCACAATTAAAGGGCTGCTGTATATTAGAGGGCTTTTGGTGGGGAGGGCCGAGTTGAGCAACTCTCAGCATGTGTTTCGAGCTTTAATATGAATACTGGTTATGTCCACACACACGTCCTGCAGGAGTATGAGATGCAATTCAGGTCATTTGCATTTAGATCATCTAGCCGTGACAGCTGTAGCAGAGTCTACAAAATCTAGAACTGATGGTTTGATTTACCTGATAAGAGACATGTGCTCTTGTCTCACTTGTGTATTTAAAAATATTATGTAGTGTCTTAAAGGAGTAGTTCGCCTAAATATAAAAATTTGCTCAAGATGTAGATTACTTTTTTTTTCCCCTGAAACCTTGATCCTTGGTGTTTCATAAAATGCTAATCAACGGCACTGAGAATAATTGTTTTTTTTTAAAGGCAAGAGAATATTAATACAGTGGCTACCAGTTAAAACTGTTGTAAATAATGTTGCATAGACTGGCCATTTTTAAGGCTATCCAGGATTTTACAAGTCCAGGGATTTAAAATAATAATAATTTAAAGATATGTGTGCATTTTCATCTAAAAACAAAAATTGAAGCAATTAATATTACAAGTTTTGAGCAAAGCCATCACAAAGTCATTTTAAGCTGCAAAAAATCCTGGAGGAACTGATTGTCTTGAATAATATTTTAATGTTCTGAGCCACATGTATTCATTTTGTTTTGCCTGCAAATGCATTATTGACTCTCAAAATGCTGTTAGCCAATGATTTGCATTTTATAAATTTTATAAATCTACTTTTATGTTCTACTGAAGAAATTAAGTCATCTACATCTTGGATGTCCTGGCGGTGAATAAGTTAACAGCACTTTTTAATTTTTGAGTGAACTATTCCTTTAAGCTTCAAAACTATGTTAATTATCTATGTTGCTTTTACAGGGTTGAAACAGACTAGCAGTTCTTCTGAATATCTGAAGGCAATCTTAAGGTATTTATTATTTTGAACTTTAAAGGTTGTCACATTACACAGATGCATTCAATCTTACAGTTATAGAGTTCATAGAGTGCACAGTTGTTTTCGCTTGTTTTTTTTATAGATAACCTATTTTTTTTATAATGTTTAATATATTTTCGCTCTTATATTAAATGGCAGTTTTATTATAATATATGACCATAATATGTGTATAGTGTGTATAAGTTTTGCTCTCATAATAAATGACAGTGAATAAAAGTGAGTAAATAATATTTAGTTTTTTTCTGTAAAGTATTGATGACATTTCGTCCCAATTTAAAATAGAAATTGCCTATACATAAAATAATTAGATTAATTTATGATCCATTTTAAACAACACCATACACAAGTTTACAATTTAAATTATTAAATCAGTATTTGGTGGAATAACCCTGTCTTTCAGTCAAAACAAAATGAAACATTTGATATTCTGACCAATAGTACATTTTTTAGGAGGGAACATATGCTCTAAATTACAATATTTTTATTTGAAACTTGGAAGAACTGTCCGGTCTTCATATAATAAAACAGATTTTACATAACATTTGACTTCAACCCATAACTAATAAATCCAGAAGAAAAACTGAAAATATTTTTTTCAGCATAGTATCTATCTAAAAAAAGAAACTGTAA
>CAIGQZ010007154.1:5128147-5146389 GCA_903798205.1 Danio tinwini
ATATATATATATATATATATATATATATATATAATGTAAATTAATATAATTATTTTCAGTAGACCATGAAAAACCCCAAGAAACTCAAGATGAGTTTTTCTTTATAAATAAACAGATACATTGAATAGTATATAAAATTCTAGACTGTAATAAGAACAAAAATAAAGTGAACTCAAAAGTGCTTTGGCCACAGATATGCTTGTGATACTAATGTCACTTTAAAATACATATAACATTATTTTCATGATGGATAAAAATCAGAAAGCCAAACGTACGTCTCACTACCAGCCTTATTGTTTGAAGTGATAGTGATTTGTTTCAGATCTTTTTAGTTCAACCTGAACAATAGACATGCAGAAAAATATAGATAGTGTATCTTATAAGATAGACATACCTAACTGGTTCATTCTCTTCTATTTCAGTGAATGTCTGTGTGTGACTCTGGACACGCTCGGGCTGTAACACACTAGCCCCTTTGTGACCTGATAACATTTATAGTTGTAATGGATTTTTTTTAATGGCCGTCATTAACTCGCACAAAGAGGGGTGAAAAAGATTGCTTGTACTTTTTTCCCCTTGGTATTTCAGCTTTACAGCATTATGTTCTGATATGTCTGCTTCCATCATTTTTGTTTTACAGCTCATGAAGTCGAAGCATTTTAATGTGAAGCTTTAGTATTAGCCTCATGTCTTCAGTCAGTGGTGAGATGATTCCACTGTATTAATGATTTTTTTCTTTCATTTAGTACTTGAACGAGAAGTGCCTTTTGCTTAGAGCTACGTGATTATTATAAGCCATCACAGTATTAAAATGTACTTGTATGCAGCTTAATTAAATATTTGTGATGTTTGATAAATATTTCATAAACATTTTAATTCTGCAGTTTTATTATTTTATAAATATGGTCATTTTCTGTAAATAATCATTAATAATAATAATTACTTGCATTTATATAGAGCTTTTCTGTACACTCAAAGTGCTTTACACATTTTTTGGGAAAATCTCCTCATCCACCACCAGTGTGCAACATCCACCATAGTGCACCAGACTGCAAATCACACACCAGCTGATTGGTGGAGAGCAGACAGTGGTGAAGCTAATTATGATATGGGGATGGTTAGGAGGCCATAATGAACAGAGGCCAGTGGGCAAGTTCGGCCAGGATGCGCTTTTTCGAAGGACAACTTGTTTTTTTTTAATGACCACAGAGAGTCAGGACCGCAGTTAGCTGTCTCATCGAAAAAAGACATCGCTCACTCAGCAGTATAGAGTCCCCATCAATATACTGGGGTGTTAGGACCCATAAGAATATTTAGAATAACACTTTACAATAAGGTTGTTTTAGTTCATGTTAATGCATTTACTAACATGAACAAACAATGAACAATACATTTATTACAGCATTTGTTCATGTTAGGTAACTTTAGTTAATGAAAATACAGTTGTTCATTGTTAGTTCATGTTAACTCATGGTGGATTATTTATTGTTAACAAGCATGAATTTGCATTTTAATAAGGTATTAGCAATTGTTGAAATAGGATCAGCTGCACGGTGGTGCAGTGGGTAGCACGTTCGCCTCACAGCAAGAAGGTCGCTGGTTCGAGCCTCAGCTGGGTCAGTTGGCGTTTCTGTGTAGAGTTTGCATGTTCTCTCCGTGTTGTCATGGGTTTCCTCCGGGTGCTCAGCTTTCCCCCACAAGTACAAAGACGTGCGGTACAGGTGAATTGGGTAGGCTAAATTGTCTGTAGTGTGTATGGATGTTTTCCAGTGATGGGTTGCAGCTGGAAGGACATCTGCTGCGTAAAACATATGCTGGATAAGTTGCCGGTTCATTCTGCTGTATCGACCCCAGATTAACAAAGGGACTAAGCCGAATGAATGAAATAGGATCAATAAATGCTCTACAAGTTTTGTTCATACTTAGTCCATGTTAGTAAATACATTAATGTAAATACACTAATTAAATCTTATTGTAAAGTGGAACCGATATTGGTTTGTCTTATGCTTAGTTTAGTGTTTTATATTTGCTGCCGTATGACACAATAAAAAACGACTACTGTTAATAAATCCTTAATTTTTTAAACACTTACAGAAAAATACTAATAATTACTATTTTTACTCCATATATTTACTATATAGATAAAACTAATTGCAAAGATTTTTTTCATCGTTAATGAAAATACACTATCAGTCCAAATTTGAGGTCAGTACATTTTTTAAATGTTTTAAAATAAGCTTATCCTGCTCACCAATGCTGCATTATTTCAGCAAAAATATGCTTCAAATAGTGAAATGTTATTGCACTATAAAATAACTTTAAATAAAAAACTTTAAATAAAATAATTTAATTTAATAATTTATTCCAGTGACTTTAAAGATGATTTTTCAGCTTTATTACTCCAGTCTTCAGTCACATGATCCTTCAGAAATCACTAATATTAATTATTGTTATTATTATTATTAATGGTAACAGTAATAAAAGCAATAATGATTGGAGTAATGATTTAATTTGAAACTACATACAATAAGTAATAAATAATTATTTCATAAATAAGTATTTAACAATTTAACTTTTTTTTAACATTTAATAAATGTCACCTTGATGAACAGAATAATTTTATTTAAATTACTAAATAAAACTTTTATAAAAAAAACTAAAACTTTTGACCAGTAGTGTATATTAAATAGCAATTTGGTGACTATAATATCTGTATATTAAATAAATATATAATATTTAGTTTTATTCTGTACTGATGACATTTCTGTCCAATTTAAAATAGAAATGTCATTTAGAGCATTGCTTTTGCATAAAACAAGTGTTCAGCTTTAAAAGAAGGTTTATTGTTGGGCAATTAAAATAATCAAGAAGACATTTTGATTTGATACAAACTCATTTATTGACGTATCAAAATTGTTCCTGAAAATAATGGCCTGGCAGCTTGGTCATTTACACAAAACCAATATCCCACTAACTCATTTGGTCTCTAAAGGCATATAAGTGAGAGAAATACTGGCAGAACTGTATCCCCTTTCACTGGACTCACTCTTCCCAATTCAAGCAAGTTCCCTAAACCTCATTAAAAGGAAATTGAATTTTCCCAAACTATTCCCATCCTGTTCTATTCAAACTAAAGCGATTGTCCTCCTATCCCTACGCCATCATTTTGGCCGAAGTTTTTCCTTTGTCAACCGATGTTAAAGGCAAGTTTCAGTTAGTTTTCTTCTGATTCTTTTTCCTTTGTGGCTCCATCAGCTGAACTAGGTTGAAATAAATTACGAAGCCCAGAAAGTGTAGAAAGGAGAAGATGGAGACCAGCACTGGAAACAGATCTGGCAACTTGGCTGGAGGCTCCAACCAAACACTTGTAAAGCTCAAAGCAGCCATGGCCACCAGTGACAACCAGAACTGTAAAAACACAAAGTAAATATAAGCCAATATTAAATATACAGTGATAAAGAACATGCGCAATACTGATATCATATGCACTTATTATAGCATGAATACATTTTTAAAGTGCTTTTTAAGAAAATCTACATTGTGTTTTCTATGATTTTCATAAAATACCAAAAATACTTTGAGACTTAATTGGTTATCTTAATAGTTCAAATATTCACGTTAATCTGGCCTGCTAAATACTGAAATATTGATTGATTGACAATTCTGTGCTTTTGTTAAATCAAGAAAATATTGTTTGCTGGTTTAGAAAATGCTTCTTAATTTTATTTAATTTATTTTTTACATATTTAGACTAGAAACAAGACAAAATCTAAGTAAGAAAAGCATCTTTTGCAGTGTGACAAACGAAAACAGCTGAATGAAGAATAGACTAACTTACGTATTATTAATTTAAGACAGTGCCAAACAATCAAAAACATGGCTTGACAGACATGCAGATACATAAGAATATAGATGCAAGAATTTGGATGGGAACGTAGGCCTGTTTACTGATGGTAAATAAGATTCAAATTTACTGGATGAGCCTGTGTTATTCAGCAGTTGTGTTTTCGGAAATTACATACCTTGGAAATATCAAGATTGTGTCACCGTAACTTTTTTGCAGCTTAGGTCAATATCGTGATAATATCATATACTATGATAAAAGCTTCAGCAATTAATCGCAACAAGAAAATTTGATACAGTCATAAGCCTAACGTCAAAATGAACAATACTTGTCAAGAAGCATCGTGATGTTAGTCCCAATCAGTCGCTGCAACAGCACGACACAGATCCTTGTAACTTGATGTTTATTTTCCAGCCTTTTTCGGGACAGTGAGTCGAGGTATAAACATTAACATGTCTATTTACGACAGATGGAGTGAAAGATCAGTGGAAGTGCTGGTGTGAGCAACACGAGCCCCCAATGAAACTTGACCACCATCGTAGGGCCCCCTTATTTATGCCTCTTGTGTAAATAAATATATCTAGGCAAACCTGTGTTAATGACTCACGCTACACAAATAGCAAGCATCCTGGTCTCGAACATTCACGCAAGGAGCTGTTGAAACGTTAAGTCTTCAAAAGTGTTCGGGGGTCAAGCTAATGTGAATGTTATGGGCTGTTCAGGTGGGCCGGTGCACTTAACTGACTTCTTCATAACCATCAATTTCATTAACGTCAGTGGTAACGGGCCGTGACGTCAGTGTTAACTTACTTTCCATTTAACTATCAGGCTGAGGTTGAGCTTTGGCAGGAAGTGTTGTGTGAGTTTGCGATAGGGGGCAAGCCTGAGCTCCTCATCCATACTTCTCTCTAAAGCCGAGAGCAGATACAGACTCAGAAATAGGAAGGCCAGTGAGGTCACCACGTACGGCAACAGCAAACCATCCTTTAGCAGCAAGGGCAGCATGCTGTGGAAAACAAAAAAAAGTGTTACAGACAGACAAAATCCAACATTTGCACAATTATTGATTATCTGGCCTTGTTTAATCATGAAGGGCTTATCTCTTGGAATTCTTCGAAGGATTAAACGGTGTAAAATGGTTCCCAACACTGGTCTAAATTTGGGAAATGGAAAAGACAGCTGCTCTACTAATGGAAGAAACAAATAATGGCCGACTTGTTCCAATTGTGACAATTCAAGCTTGATTTCCTTTCCAATAATTTGTTTTACAACAGTCAGTCAAATCATAGAAATGAATGGCATTCACTATATACTACATTTTAAAATGGCTGCCTACAGAAGACCTGCTCTGTGTTACGATTTGCTTTCAATTTACTCAATACATTGTCATTCTGACTAAACTTTTTTCTTTGAGTTTCGAAGATGGGTGAAATAGCAGTTGTATTGTACATATACTGACACCTAGTGGTGTGGAAGTGGAAGCCATGATTAACTAATAATGTGTAAATAAAAGGGTGATCAAGATGAAGTGCACAGTTCTGGGCTGTGTCATAATTTCAAAATGGCAGCCATAATTTGCAGTCACCCATGATTCATTTATTGTGCTAATAAAACTGTTTGATTATAGTGATGTGATCAAGACAGTGTTGTTACTAAGGCCAAATATTTTTAGCTTATTTTACAGTCTTTCATGAATTACAACATTCATTATTTTATATATTAATTGAAAAGTTTAAATGTTTAACAAAAACCATGTGAAAAAAGTTCTACCAGATAAATAACCGGTTTTAAGCAAGTAATAAAGAGGTAAAAGTAATATATCATTATAGTTACATCAATAATATTGTATTTAAATTACTTTTTGAATGACTTTTTCTAAAAAAAATAGCTTAATTACTTCACAAAAAATCTATGAAAATCTCAACACAAGATTTTAAACTCTTAATTCTTTAAATCGAAGTCAAACAGGGCCTTTAATTTGTGTATTAAAATCATTAACATTTAAATTTTAAACAATATATGCATCATTCAAACAGAAAATATTTTTAAAAGTAAATACACCATATTTTATACATACCATATATTGACACGTTATTGTTTTTTTTAGGGATATGCAATTGTCAGACAAATAAAACTTTCTAGTTGAAAAATTAAGTTATTTTGCAAAACATTTGAATAACAAAAATGTTTATACGTTTACTCTGCTTTAAATCTTCTTTGAATTCTTGTCATGAACTAATTTCTCAGTATTTTTTTTCTTAAGCATAAGTAGTTGTCTATATAATAAATGTTCTTATTTAAAAGTTAGAAATAAAATTATTCTGCAAAATATAAAATACTCTCCTTTTTTTAATTGATTAGTAAAGAACTGTTCATTTTATGTACAGTATTTAAGTCAAATATAGTATAAGTAACTATAATTAAATTACCTAAAATTAAAAGTTTATTTATTTTTTATTAAAAGCTTTACTTTAATTACACCCAACACTGATAATAACATTAAAGGGCACCTATTTGTAACCCTTTTTAAAGATTTAATGTAAACCTTTTGTGTCTCCAGAATTTGTCTGTAAAGACTTAGCTCAAAACACCCATCAGATTATTTATTATACCTTTTTAAATTTGGTAAATCTGAGCTGTTAGACATTGTAGCTGTTTTTTTTTTTTTTGCCTGTGCCTTTAATGCGAATTAGCTGGTTTTTCCCGCCTATTGTTCCCACCTGCATGTCAGAGCCGTAGCTTTCACGTAGATAAACAGCACAGTGACAGACAAGAATGAATCGGATCTCCCTTACTATAGTAAGAACTTTACCAATGGTTATTTGATATATTTGTTGTGGAGTTAATTAAAGCTTTTCTGCAGCGATGAGTCACACACAATGTTGTT
The DNA here is from genome assembly GCA_903798205.1 of Danio tinwini. Classification (NCBI taxonomy): domain Eukaryota; kingdom Metazoa; phylum Chordata; class Actinopteri; order Cypriniformes; family Danionidae; genus Danio; species Danio tinwini. The sequence continues at coordinate 5,134,879 of CAIGQZ010007154.1, forward strand.
ATAAACTTTGCACGCATGCACACATTTAGCTTTGCATGGCAAATGTGACATGATGTACGTTAATATCCACTGCTGTATGGACAACCGTTATGTTAAATAAACCTGATTTAAGTCTACGGACTGGGATTGAAGCATCTTCTTTTAATAATTGTACTGACACTATGCGGCTGTGGTGATGAATTACTAAGCGATTTTACTGTCTTTCCTACAAACATGCATTGTTTTAAAACATTTTAAACTTGTAAAACTCTTTCTTGATCACATTTGATGATCGCAGCGAGCTGAACAGATCTTTTAATCCCAGTAACTTTACACACGTCCTGTCTTGTAGATACGATTATACGCGTAACAACAGAGACATGTTAATATATGTCTGTCAATCAGTTCAGTGGGTGTGGAAACTGTACTTCTACGTCACAAAAAAAGGAGACTTATTTTGTTTATTTCACCCCAATATGACTGTAGACACACTACCTACATACATTTCTGTCCAAACTTACAGAAGCTTCCAACATTGATTTCCATCATAGGTGCCCTTTAAAATATCAACATTTCACAGAAACCAGAAACCAAACTATTTTACCAGATAATAACATTACAATAAATACACCACTGTAGCAGTGTTTTATTATAATCATGAATTTCTATATAATTTTCTGTATGCACATTTTCTATATCACTAAAAAAGTTAACATTTCCCTCAAATAAGCTTATCAGGCATGCAAGCTAACTAGTTCAACAGTTTCCATAGCCATTCTTCTAAAAAACAACAACATGCGCACCATCCCCGTAGCAAATAATACCTCCATTAAGCCTGCGTTGACGAAATAAAACAATCTTTGTGTTAGCAGAACAGGTCATGACGCAGAAACAACAATACAAGCTGTGAATTTTGATGCCACCGCATTTCCCCATAATTCACAAAAAGTCTGCAAATTAACATTGTATGTTTGGCCCACAGACAACTAAGCCAATGCATTGTCTCTGTACACTCTTGTGGATGTTTCCCCTCTAACAGTGTGACAATTACTCAATCACAGAATATAATCCAATTATCTTCCATAACAAAGAACATCATGTCTTCGGCTAAAAACATGAATATGGCGCATTAAAACAGTTTTGTGCAAGCCTGCAGAGAATGTCGAGTTGTGTTTACACAAAGGGGTCTTAGTTTAATGGTATGTGGACTATGTCATGTAATCCAGTGATATCCTTACACTAAACCATGCACACAACAATTAGCATGGACAGCTGGGACTCCCCCATCGGCTACTTCTCTTCTTCTCGCTCTTTAGTCATCTGCTGACTTTGTTTCTTTCTTATCCATGGGCATTCACTTAGTTATAGTACTGTGATTTTAAACTTAGTAACACGTACTCCTTAGTATTTTACCTGAAAGTCGATGTTAGCAGAAACCAAACAGCGATGAGAGGCATTTCGTTGATGACAAGGCAAACTGGCCTGTAAAAGACATATTTGACTTTTAAGACTATATTTACTACATTGCAGATATGTTTCTACGATGCCAAAGCTATAATTATGCAGTCGTGAAGGCAAGGATTGGGTATCAGTGTCACTGGTACTTCCTCGGTCAGCAAACTTCTAACACCCAATAGAGAGCCGTAATCCAGAAGCATTCCTTACTGATTGGCTACACATGCAGGATACAATGACAATTCAGATACATTGCTAGATGATGAATTTTTGTATTGTCATGTTATAGTAATTACTGTTATATAATGTTACAGAATTACTGTAGAGCTTTATGGTACTGTAGAGCTTTATGGTAGGTTATTTTTGTGACTACTAAACTAAAATGCATTAACAATGAATTAATGTCTGTTTTTTGTTATTAATAATTTAAATTCATTTTATTTTTAGATTTTCTGTTTTAATTTTAGCTTCAGTCGAGATTTTAGTTAATTTGTAGCAAAATGTATTCATTTTCTTACATGACTATATAGATTTGATTCAATTTTATTTTAGTTTTACGTTATTTTTATTTTTGGGATGTGGTACATTTATCACTTGAGAAGTGACAACAATTGTGATTGGCTATTTTTGGCTGATTTATTTACAGACTTGTTTATAGTAAGTAAAAAAAAACTTACATCAAGTAAAAGTACATTACAAACTTTTTGAATTTAAGAATATAATTTAAGTTGTAGTGAAATCTCAAGTAGTTTCAAGTACTTCACAAAAGTCAAAATAATAGTTAAATGACCAAAAAACTAAGTATAAAAAATAAAATAAAAAAAACTATTTCACAAACTTCCTTCAACCCATCACTAAGTTGGTAGTAAACTGAAAAAAGTTTAACCAAAGAAATAAATGAGGTTATGAAATTGCACACTTCACAACATGATGTAGTTACAGTGCCTAGCATAACTGAGTACACCACATTTTGAAAATGAATATTTTTTATCAATTTTTCAGTGAATATAGGCAATGTATTCTGGTGCATTTAAACAAAACAGATTTATTAAACCAATATATTAATTTTAGTGACCAAACATTTAGAAACTGGAAGATAATACAATTAAATTCAGGCAAAATATAGCAAAAAACAATTACAGCTACAAAATTTAAGAGTTTTTTTCAGTTTTTTTTCTTTTTTAAATTGTATTTAATATTTTTCTATAACATATAAATTTGGGTGTACTAGTTTTTGGACCGTTATCGTTAGTCATTTTGTTAAATAAGCACAAGATTTGGCTTTAGTACTGACTAATCTAATGTATATGCACAAATATAATACTGTATAGCTTCCTATTAAAAATATGAATCTAAAAGATTTATGAGGGGTGTACTTATATATGCTGAGCACTGCATATAGGCTGTTTTTACACAATGATAAAGCCAAAAACCAAGACGTTTTTGCCTTGCATTTTTAAAAAGTGTCACTTAAAAAAATTTAAAATGAAAAAAAAGATGATCCATGTTTATCCATGAAAACATCCAAAAACACTGTATTACTTATGCCCGGCTAGTATTTGGCATGGTCACTTGTTAGTAAACAGTACCTGCAAGAAATTGACGACATGGCGTCGGTGGCTTTCTGCTCGTGTCTATGTATAATTTGCTGTGTGTGTAAGATGTGTTTCTGCTTTTGGTTGCAATGTGATGTAAAAATACACTTTGCTGATGAATCGTTAGGAAACACTTGAGCAACAACACTACAACATACTCTGTAACGCCATTGTGTACATTTGTTTGGCCATGTCTGTTAATCTACACTCCCCTGAAGGGTAGTATGTACACGCAAGTCTTTCATTTTTGGGGGTTTACATAAACACGACAATAGCAGAGTTTCCAAAAAGTGTCCTCTTTGATGCTCATTTTCAAATTAATGCATTTTCATTCCCAAAAATTAGACTATTGTGTAAACATATACAATTTTCCTGTTTTTGTCTGAAAATGTTGGCATGTAAATGACCACTTAATTGGATTTTCGTATATGCATTGGGTCTTAACATTCGTGTAAGTGAAGCAAAAGTACTGTTCACTGCAGCAGGATCAAGTACTATGAATCATATTCCACTGCTTACAAGGCTGCTAGAAGGATGGATTTCTCGTGGACTTGGAAGGAGAAGAGGAAAAAAGCCAGGGAGGAGTTCACCTACAGTACAAGCAGATAGCCAGAGTCAGTGGTCAAAAATACAAGTTGGTGAACTGTCAAAGATAAATACATATTCATGAAACCACCTACTAAAGCCAGCTTGAACTGCCAGAGAGTCGGTTTGGACAACAGTTTTAGAGATGAAGGCAGGACAAACAACACAGTAAGAGCAAAACTGTAAGGAAAAAAGCCATAATTAAATACATTGATTTAATAATGACAGATTTACTACGCACACAAACAGAGTGGAGAAATACGATCAAGAGTTCCTGTTGCCAAAGGCTGTAATCTATCCCGCGGCGGCTGCCTGATCTTTTTATACATCCTCACAGTCAACAAGAAAGATCCCAGCGCTCAAGAAATGCACGAGATTCAGAGATGGCCTGCTGAGCGCACTGACAGAATTACCTGAACCCCTCAATCACCTCTCTCTTGGAAGAAAAGGACCATATCAGAGGTGAATGACCATAGTGGGACAAGAATCTGGTTCATCATGACTTGCACTGGGTCTACATTGGGCTCAACCCTCGTCACTTAAGTTGTAAATCATTTTGTCAGTACGATATATTGATGGCCATTTTGGTATTGGCTAATAAGAGCTTGCTTTTAAATATAGGCATTATAGGCCCAAAAATTTGATAATTGGTGAATTATTTCTGCCTGTTGAACCATTTTATGAGAGTTTTGATTGTCACATAGTATAAACGCACACCTTGGAAGAGTTTTTCACAGCAAAACAAAAGGACAACAGAATTGCAAAAACCTAGACGTTTTCTTGCATTTTCCTTATTTATGCAGTTAAGGTCTGTTGTCCAATGGTATACAAATAATATCAATATTTAGATTTATTGGCCTATATTTTTGATTATCAGCTTCCAAATACAAGTTACAAGCCATAATTTCCATATCAGTGCAACCCTAAGAGAAAGGTATCAGTCTACTTAGGTCTATACTTAAAAAGTGATCTCTTAAGATTGCTTAAAGGTGCAGTATGTAAGTTTGACACCCAGTGATTGAACTACGTATTGCACTCCTGGATCAAAATAAACGCACGCGCGGGATGCCAGATTGAGTACAGGAGCGAGTGATTTAAACTTTGTTCTAAATAAAAGCAACGACACGTGATAGAGGTAATATTTTCCATATTAAAAGAAGTTTTGGTTTTAACCAACACCTTGAATTGATATATTAAAAACAGCTTCTATTTCTCACAGCTGAACATGTGAAACCTATGACAGTGATCACCTCAGGTGAACCTTATGTGTTTTATTCAGTGCTAAATGCTAACAATGTGAGTTTGAATAGATTCTAAACCTTACCATTTCGTGAGTGAGTGCAAATTCTTTGCTTCTAAAAGGCTGTATTTAAATTTCTGTCGTGTTTCGTCTGGTGCACGACAAATTGGCAAATTGCTCATCGCTGCGTATCTCGTCACAAAGCGTGTTTTTAGGACACGGTTACAATGTAACCTGCTCACCTAATGTTTACGTTTGTAATATTTATATCATTTGCTAATTAATAACCTCATGTGGAACTGAATTTGTCTCATTTTGACGTCTGATACTGTCCATTTCGATCACGGACGCATGCTTTCAGAGCCTTTCTGAATGAATGAATGAAATATGCTGTTTTCCAACAAGGCAACCCGGGGTGCTAAAATGTAATTGGCTAAACTGGCATTGTGCAGGTTAACTTTACCTAAACAAAGACAGCGTTCCGGCACAGAAAAACATTTTCAAAGCAGAATATACAAAGCATAATATCTGACTTCAGCATTGTTTTTCAGTTAAACAAGTATGTTCACTTGGGATGTTTCTTAAATATCTGCACACATATTATGGTATTTTTATGCTTTAGAAGAGTCAAAAACTTACATAGAGCACCTTTAAGAGGTCCGACGATAACAACACCTCATATCAAGCATAGCTTGAATCACCACTTATAATAACTTATCCTAAAGGATAAAGGATAAAGTTCACCTAAAAATAAAAATTCAGTGATTAATTACTCCTCATGTTGTTCCAATCCCATGAGTCCTTTGTTCTTCTTCAGAACACAAATGAAGACATTTAGTAATGTAAAAGATTACATAACAATAAATAAATAAAGCAAAAAGAACAATATAAAGTTAATTTTTTAAAAATTGTGACGCGACAAGTCAAAGAAATAATCTTGACCAAGCCCTTGCACCTGCAGATTAGTCCACATATCAGTGTCACACAATCTCTCAGATATCATTAACTAAGCATAATCCTCCTGTGCCCTCCATTATAATGAGATGCGTTTCACAAACTTAGTTAAGGGGAATATGCTGAGAGAGATTTCAAGGAGGAGAGACATAAAGAGACAAAGGCAAAAAGAGAAAGGGTGGCGGGTAAATGGACGGTGAAGGATTACCTGAGGAACAGCTGAGTCTCTCTGGACAGCAGGGTCTTGATCTTTATCAGCACATTCAAGCTGCACCATGTGTTTGCCACTTTATCCTGTCAACAAACACATGCTGTCAAAGTCAGTAAACTAATGCGCTCCGGACAGAATCACACAATGAGGGCGTCGATTCGATTTCAGTTAGGAGCTACAGGCTGAACAAAACTTTATCTTTACTGACTTTCTGCTTTAATAACTTATATTGGGGTAAAATAATTACCTTTAATTTGGTTGGAGGTCTTTAGATTATGCAATATTAAGACAACTAGAATTTTAACAATTTAAAGAAACTACAATTTATCAATTTAATACACTACATAAATATAATAATATGAAACAAAAGTTCATTTGAATAGCACTAATTAACTCAATGTTGCTAAAATTACAATATAGAAATGATAAATGTTCACATGTTTATTTTTAATATTGCGAGCTATATTAGGCTACAAAATAAAATGAGCAATATGTACTATCACAGTATGTACAATAAGTAATTATCATACTATTACAATTCCCAATTATGCAGTAATTGTTTTATTATAGAAAGTAGTTGTAATAGAAAAAGGATTGTTAGTCTTAAAATATAAATGAACTACAAATATAAATGTTGATATAAGAAAATCAAAGAGATATTTTGGTAGTATTTACATAATATTACAGTATTCAACATTTGAAATGGATTAATAAAGATTATCAAAATTGTCCTGAGACAAGAATCAGGGGTGGATTTAGTGATTTGGGGACCCTAAACAATTCCAGCCAATGGGGCCCAAAAGTCCTAAAATGCACCATTTGTACAATTTATTTTGCTGTTTTTTTTTTCTTACATTTTATCTTTATGCAAAATATTAAGCAAGATGTAAAATATCCTGTAAAACTTTTTAAATGATTTGTTTTCTTAAAACAAATTTACAACTGAAAAGTCTTTCAGGTTTTTTATTTTTATTTGATTTGATTGCTTGGCTGCTCCATGATTGAGGGTGGGGGACACATTTGCACAGATGTAATAGTTACTTTCAAATAAAATTTTTATACCCTCACTGTACAAAATAGAAATCGATGTTATATATAATTTATAGGTACAACTTATAGTTCTAGGTACTTATTTGAGGGCCCTCAGATTTTCTGGGGCCCTAAGCGGGGGCCTACCTTACTTATTGGTTAAATCCGCCCCTGACAAGAATGGATGTTCAATAGTTTTAGACAATTTTGATATACATTTTTGATCCACTTCAAATGTTGACTACTGTAAATAACCTGATGTTAAAATGACATCAAAAGCCTGTCAAAATGGTAATCGATTTTATGTCAAAACGTTGATGTCTATTTGACGTCCACACATTGATGCCATTTTGACCACCAAACAAAAAATAGAAATTTACACCTGATTTTGTTTCTCTACAATGCAGTAGTCAACATTTGAACTAGATTAATAAAAAAAGGTTTATCAAAATTGTCTTAAGAAAAGAATGAATGTTCAATAATTTGACAATTTTCATAAATCTCTTTGATCCGCTTCAAATGTTGACTATAGTATTAGTATCTTTATATTTAAATTAAGCTTTAATTTGTATATATCTGGTTTTTATTTGTAGGTTTTGGTTGTTGTATGTACATGTATTATTATGCTATTATCATTATATTATCATTTATATTATCATATTATATAGCTAAATATATAGCTTTCATTTATTTCTTAATTCAGTTGTTGCTGTAATATTTAAAAAAACTATTTTTATTACAAAGGAAACATTACTTTTAAATGATTTTTATTCATTTAATATTTATATTTCTTTTATTTTAGTAAACAAAAATTCTTAGATTTTTTTTAGCCCATACTTTTATAAGTTTGACAAATTTTGCCAACAACATCAATGTGTCCTTTTTTTTTGTTTTGTTTTCCTAAACCTCCAAAAATACCCTTTTTTTTTAAATGCCCACAAATTGATCATCACACTTACAAAATTAGCCCTGACATATACGGTAAGCGTCTTTGAATGGTATGCTGCATTTTGAAGGGAAAGCACATAAGTGGCATTACTCAGCGTAATCATTTTCCAACTGAAAGTGCAATAAAAATTCCTGTGGGCATTCTTGGGGTGCACTGGTACAAAGGGCAAGGGTGAAGTATTACACTCCCATTCATTTTCCTGTCAAGTAACCGTGATGTCAAAAAAAGCTATGCACTTATTTGTAAACTTATGGACATGGGGTTAAATGACTGTCTTATTGCACACCCAGGACATTAATAACCACCCAAGTTGCGATGACTGTGGTGCACACAGAAGACCGAACTGCACTCTTTAGGAAACCGATCCGTTACGAGCGTCCATTGACCTTTTTGCTAGGGTACCGACATGTGATTCCTCAAAGACTACTGGCCTTTAGCAGTTGTGCAACAACAGAATTAGTAAATGTTATGAAAGTTGCAGCTCTGCTTCTGAGAAGCTCTCTGTACAGTGCTAGAAAACACAGCTGCTGTCTTTCACAGTTGTGTGGAGAGAGACCAGTGGACACTACAGCTGAAGACGAGACCACAAAAATGTCTTCAGTGCTTTTTCCCCCCTCTGTGTAATGAAAGTCCGTGTTAGGTCTAGTGTTGAATTTCACTGTGTGAGCAGAAAGAATTTGAGTCCTTTTGTGTTCTACATAGGGGTGTGCAATATTTTTTGTCTATGATAATACGTAATGTAATTTTAATTGTGTGCAAGTTGTAATATTTTACTGAAAACAAACAAAAAGAATTGGAATGCAGTTAGAAGAGCCATATATGCAAAAAAATGCATTGATCTGATCATTTTTTTAGATTTATCTGATGCTTACATAATGTCACATGGTAGCACGAATGCGGTTTTATTGAATATTAGCAGATTAGCACTGTCAATATTAGATGAATTTCTAAAACAGTTCAAGAAGTTCATTTTGAGCGAGTTACATTTTAAATAGGCCGGTCTTCTTTTTTACCAATAAAAAATAGCTTCAAACTACTTCAGAGCAGAAAACTGTGCATCTCAGAGCAACAGATTTGTTCCTGAAATAATAGTTTTTGAACAAATCATTTGAGTCAATGATTCAACGATCCGTTAATTAGAACAGCGGATGTGTCAGAAATCATAGGGCTATAGTTTAAAGGGATGGTTCACCCAAAAATGAATATTTACTCACTATTTTTTCTCTTTCAAGTGCTTCCAAACCTTTATTAGTTTCATTATTCTGTTGAACACACTAGAATATATTTTGAATAATGTTACAAGTCTGTAACCATCTACTTCCATACTAGGAAAAACAAATACTATGGTAATGTTCAAAACATATTCTGTGTTCAACAGGAAAAAGAAACTCAAACAGTTTCTGAAAATTAAAGGTTGAGTAAATGAGCAGGATTTTTATTTTTGGATGAACTACCCCTTTAAATATGTAACTCATGTTTATTTATGTGGATTGTGATTGAATTGTGATTAAAGTGCAATGGGTGCTAATGTTAAATCACATCAGACAGCTTAGTATAAATTAAAAATTGTTTTTTAATATAACAATCATCTAATCCTTTTTATTATTTCTAGTTTCTTCAATAAATAATTAAATACATTTAAAATCCATTATGCAGTGGGTATCAGAATCAGCTAATATTCTCACAAAATAAATAAATAAATCAACAACAACAATTGGCCATAAAGTGTCACCGACATATACAAGTGCGGTCATCCAGAGTTTGAGTTCTGACTGACAGGGCTTTTCCCAATCCCATTCCCCCTCTCTCTAGCCAACTTAACTTCCTGTCAATATCTACTATCCTATCCAAATAAAAGCTAAACAAAGCTTTTTTTAAAAATTATATTAATAACTGGCTATGAAAAAATATCAAGATCAGTGCATAACTAGATTATTTGTCAGAAAACCCCACAAAATACATATTTTGTTTATTTTTTGTGAATTTCTGACCTGCAGTTTCACACACACACACACACACACACACACACACACACACACACACACACACACACACACACACACACACACACACACACACACACACACACACACACACAGACACACACAGACACACACAGACACACACAGACACACACAGACACACACAGACACAGATTTGGAATGACATGACGGAAGTAAATAAAAACCAGACTGTAGATTTTGATATTTCTAGCTAAACAACACTGCTTCGTCTATCACCTAAATATCGGCCAGCTTTACCATCCTCTGATGTACACATGATAGCTTGAGCCAAGACTCGCTTTAGCGCTTCCTCCGCCACAAATGCTCAAGGCTCTAGGTTAGAATTACTCACACCTTGTGTATTATGTTAGCCTCATGTCAAGCAAACGCATGATATATTCCGGGCCCTGAGCCCTGCAGAATTTTCAATTACTTCTCACAACACAGCTACTCTGACAACAGGGTTTTTTGGGTACATTTCAAAAGCAAGCCGCAGTAAATCTACACCCTGTATTTTGGTATTGACTTACAAAAGAGATCAGACGTGGCTTTAGACAATGAACCGGACACAGCTCTGATTTTCCAATAAACTCAATGCGAGACCTTTGTTTACTAATCAGATCTACAGGATAAATCCCGCTCTAGACATGAGGGGTCTTATTGACGTAATCTACAAATATAGAATGATTGTGAATTAAGTCAGTCATCTGTTTTAGCATTAGTATCACAGGTCCAGAACACTGTTTATATCTACATGATTCAGGCAAGAGTGCATTTATGCATTCATGCAGAAAAAAAATGTAATGCATGTGGATACGGATTTCAAGGGCATTTCCATGTCGACCGTGAAATTTTATAACAGGGAAGCACAGAGCCAAACAAGCATCATGTAGTAATGAGGTGTTGAAAATCCACTTCTTAAGCAGCATATATGATGATTTACATATTTTTTCCATGTTTTACTAAAGCAAAGTTTAAAGCTTGGTGCCCAGTTGTGTAATACTGCTGTGACTGAGCAAATAGTAATCATTTATTTCTCAATTTTCCATCATCATTGGCAAGATAATTCCAGTTATGCAAGCTTGACTTCAATCATTTTAAAACGCTGTTTGTAGGCTAGTTTGACTTTGTGCACTGATGTTTTAAGATACAAATAGATTCTGTAAATTACCTCAAACAGGCCTCGACCAACAGGAAAAAGGCGATGAAGAACTTGCAGAGGTTGCTTGGGGTCTGACAAAAAGGGCATCCAGCAAAAAGCAAAGGTCACCAGTACAGTCAGTGAAATCTTGACCAAATGAAAAAATCTGGGTACACGGAAAAAACAATTATTAATTTTACTTAATTTTGTTAGTGAAAATAAAAACATTAAATATTATTTACAAAAAACACATAAAAACAAATTTAAAATAGTTCCCCTTCGGAAGGGGAACTTCAATGCTATGTGGAAACTTCCACTATGGGGAATTTCGTTCAGAAAGCCAATCATCTGAAAGAGTATGTAAACGGGC
>CAIGQZ010007154.1:5167010-5177253 GCA_903798205.1 Danio tinwini
TGAAATGTATTTATGTATTTATCTATGTAATGTATTTATTCATATGTATGTATGTATTTATTTATTTATTTTGTGTTAGTAGATAATGGGCCTACCCATGTCTCGTGACTTCAGGCATAAAGCGGGATGTGTTATAACCTTGCACTTGTTAAAGAGCTCTTTCCCACCAGCCGTCCTCGAAATAGACCCCTTATTAAAACCCGTTGAATCTGAAAAATTTCACAGTATCTCAAGTCCAAGATAAATAACAAATCACTGCTCCACGTGCGCGATCGTTATCCCCGCAACAGATGCAAAGAAACAAGTTTATTTTAGAGATGTGACCAGAGTTAGTATACTGTTGATGCATCGAGTTATGCGATCCCATTAGCCAAAGCTTTCTTTTTAAATGCCATTTATTCCTGTACGCCATCTGATACTCTCAAGATAATAACGTCATTATCGTCATCATTTGATGTGCTGTATAATTAGGTAATATCTAGCACGTTTAATTTGTTTTTGTGTGACAACGTTTTATTTTCGCTGTCATCATCAGTGTGTTATTCTAAACTTACATATGCTGCTTTTGAAATATTGTTATTTTAATTATTACAATTAATTAAATATTGTTATTTTAATATATTGTTGTTATTATTATTACAAACTTGTTTTAATGTACAATTTATTTTAGCTACCCGTTTTAAATAAGTTCTACAATAATTCTGGCAAGGGAATTCAGACTTAGTCATACTTAGCTGAAAAAAGATAATCGTGATTTTTCCAGCGTACCAGTTGCAAATATCGTAAAAGTAAAAATAGAACTGCAGCAGCCATATTTTGGGTTCATTTAAATAAGGGTATATTTTGACCGACAATCCAGAAACTAATTACTGTATAAAAACGAGCTGTCAAAGTCCATCGCGACAGAAAGGCATCAGAACAATGTCATTACAAACGTTTATCTCAATTTCAGAAATGATGGGACAGTTGTGGAATATAGGGCCTCTGTTTGGCTTTCAGGAGGTCAGTCAGCAGCGTCTTTAGCCTGAAAATGAAGTCAAGAAGAGGGCTCTTTCTTTTCCCATGGGTATCACTTAAATATAGCCCCAACTCCTGTCTGCCACACACCGCCAACCATTTGCTGTTTGAGTACAAGTGATTAGCTTGACACAACTGTGAACGAGTGTTGCTTTAATTGGAACAACTTCCCAAACATTTTAGGTCGCCTTCGTTTTCACTTGTAAACGGATACAGGGGTTTCTCGGCGGCTATATTGATCTCTTTTATGTAGGCTACAAAAGAATGTTGCTACTTTATAACTTATTTTGTTAAAAATGTAAGATTAGGTTTGGGTGTTTAAATGTATAATTATGTGTATAATTATGATCAGATTTTAGTAGTTTTTAAATGGCTAGCATGCAAGTTTAAGACAGCTGAATAAAAATCGTTTGTTGTTAAATCGTTATTCTCCTGAGACTGAGATGCTGTTCTGATATTAAAGCTTTTATATTCGCAAAGGAAAATTTAAGTCAAATTAAAATGTTCTTGTTGTGTATATGGGTTTTTAATTTTAGACAAAATATATTCTTAAAATAACGGCTGTAATATAAATAAAATATATTTTACAAGCAAGCTTCATTGTGTAAGCTATATCAAACCTCGATTTTATTTTTATTTTAGTGTTATGCACATAAAACAAAAAATATTTAACCATTTACTTTGATGATGAAAGCTAAATACTATAATGCCAAATCTATTTTAATCGCGTTAAAAACGTAGTTTGCATTTGCGCATTTCTTAAAACCACGCTAAGCATTGTATTGAAATTATTTTGAAATAATATATTTTATTAAATACTGTTGATATTATGCTGTTATGGTGTTACAAATCAATATCATGTACCATATAACATATGCTTGAAATTTTAGAAATCATCTTTGATTTAATAAAATCGATTGTGTTTGAGATGCATTGGGTTGTTTTCATTTATTAACAAATGAATTTGATTTACAACACAATATAGCTACATAGAATACATAGATTTAAAATTTTATGAACATACTTTTTTCAGTCTTCTTTCAATAAGAACAGTTTAATATTTCATATTGGAAAACAGGGGGGAAACATCACATCTTTCAAGATGAAAACAAAATATGAAAAAATAAGGTTCACTCAACTATAAGTTTAAACAACGAAATGAAATAGAAAGACATGTAAATTAATTTCTTTGTACAAATATTTACAAACATTACCTGTACTGAAAGCATTCCTTTTTGATTATGAATTTTCTTTTTTTCTCAAAAGTCTTTACATGGCTACATTGGGGCGGACGAATTGTCCAGTGCTCCCTATAGTTCGTGCTGTATTGTCCTTTAAAATATATATATATATATATAGATGTCTAAAAAATATTTTGATTATCATTGAGAAGGCCATTTCGATACCGCTGCTGTGGACGCTGTCGGCAAAAATTGTCCAGAGATGATATTTGACGGGACGCTGAGGATGGGCGCGATGGCAGCTGATGTCCGGGTTAAGGACAGGGACTGTGCGCTCAGTAAGGCGGACTGCACCGTCACGGGCGGCCGCAGGAAAGTCTGTGCGCTCGTAGAGCTGCTGGAGACCCCGATAATGTTTTCTATGCTGAACGATGGTCGACTGGACGGCTCGGATTTGATAATCGACGCGGTGCTCAGGCTGTTCAGCTGTAACTGGAGACTTGGACTTAGTTGAGAGTTAAAAGCTTTTCTGTTCAGTTCGGCGGAGGGTAAGAGAGGCACCGCCGGAGGGAGCATCGGACCCACAGGGGGAATGTACGGGTACTGCAGAGCGGCAGGGTGCGTGTATGCAGCCGGGTGAATTCCATAGTGGCGTCCATATGGATTCCCAATGCCGTATGCCCCAAAACTCTGCATCATGAGGGCGGTCTGGTCCCTGAGAATGTCCGGCTGATGCCTCTTGAAGCGTTTCCTCCTCCTCAGAAAGCTGCCGTTGTCGAACATATCTTCCGACTGGGGGTCGAGAGTCCAGTAGTTGCCTTTGCCCGGGTTGCCCGGTTCCCGTGGGATCTTGACGAAGCAGTCGTTGAGCGACAAGTTATGGCGAATGGAGTTTTGCCAGGCCGGAAACTTCTCCCGGTAGTAAGGGAAGCGGTTGCTGATGAACTCGCAGATTCCACTGAGCGTCAACTTCTTCTGCGGGCTCTGGAGGATGGCCATGGTGATGAGGGCGATGTACGAGTAGGGCGGCTTTACCAGGCTGCTCTTGGGCTTGTTTTGCATGGGACCGGTGGAGCTCTCCTGAGCATCCCCCTTGGTCTCTCCGTCAGCGGTGCTCTCGCAGGGACTGTCGCTGCGCTCCTTCACCTCGATCTCCTCCACCTCGTCTCCCCGGTCCTGCATGCACTGGCTTTCGCAGTCACTGTCCTGCTCCATCCCCTCGTCACCCTCCCCGACCACGTCGATATCCACATCGTCAGCTGTGAGCACGGTCTGACCGGACATGTTGTTGGCACTGGTGCCTCCAGACAGGGTCATCACCGCGCACTTTGCTGCTGGAGCAACCCAAGGTAAGATCAGATGACGACCGGTGGCTATAAATGCAGGTCGCTCCCGGCCTGTCAGGAAAACTTCAACTTTAGAAAATATTTCTCCAGTCCGAAGGCTTGCCTGGGTCTCCTTTCCCACTGTATTTCCTCGAAACTTACGCGTGGCTTTGGATCGAAGAGTAAATATGACACATGCTTTGAAAAGCAGGCTTTAAGGACTGTCTGATAGATTACTTTTCACTTAAAGATATACTATCAGCCCCGTCACGTGACCCGCCGACGTCAGAGGTCGCGCTGTTATACCGCTGAGCTGAAGTTGTTTCATGGATTTGTCAACAAAGGGAACAACAGTAACATCGCCTCTGTTCGTCCGTCATAGACCATTTAGCGGTGGCGGAGGGGAGAAAATCGGCCTGCATGATTGAAATCATCTCTAGAGCTGACGTGCATTCACTTGCCCGCGCTAAACGCAAACTTAAACTTTTCTTAGGCCAATTATATGAAAGCTGCTGAACGAAAACGTCTACAGCTAAGTTAATTAAATCTCTTGTCATTTATATTGTGTTCTCGAATAATGCATGATTAAAGCAACGCTTTTCAAATATTGTGCTTTATAGTCGTTGAAAAAATGCATTTGGAACCAAATAACTTGCAATCGTGCGTCTCAGTAGGCGCATGACTGATTTTGTTACGTGTGAAATAAATACAAAAACAATGGAAATCTCTATATAAAGGTCTTTGTAGGGGTGCTAACGACCCTCATCATTGCTCTTGTTAACATATGAATTAAATAGGAAATGAGCGCGCGGTCAAATGCATAGGAGCCATTCACGCGCGCACAGGTGAGCGACGCATGTGGGATATTCTCAAGAAAAAGAAAGCGGAGAGAGAATATGTAAACTCTTAACGCTTCCTGAATCGTGTGAGAAAAAATGGTTCTTCACGGGAGCTGCAGGTTTAATTATACTGTTTTATTTGTGGGGTTTCACTTGGATGCTCTGATTTTTGTGAGATTAAATATTAATGAAATTGTCCCGTTTTTGTCGATGCGCAGAAAAAATGTTCTGTGGTTGGATTCGTCACTTATTTAACCACAAGTAATATTACGTGTTATTGATCTTCAGCTTGGAATAGGCTTCTGTTTCTGCTGTAATGAAAATAAAGGATGGCGTAATTGATGTAAACGCTCGAATCAATTATTTTCACTACCATTCAATTAGAGTTTACAAAATAGGCTGTATAAATTCCTCAACTGTGAGAAGCAAACTGTAAAGCTCGATATTTCTTCAGTGAATAGCTCATCTCTGTATTTTAATGCAGGCTTTGCTGCAATGCTCTCAAATATGTGCTACCACAGCCTATTACCAAAACGAATTATTAAACATTGTAACACGTGATATTGTAGTTATTAAAATAGTACTATATATAATAATAAAAACATTTATTATTATAATATTAATAATAACAGCCTATAATTATAATTATGAAACGAATAATGAGCTTTTGTGTCATTTACGAAGCTAATTAAATAGTTGTTATGTTATATTTTCAGCACTTGTTTTTGTTGGATGACATTTAATCTGCAAATAGGCCAGCACTTTTCACCTCGACCTTTACCTTTAGCCTGCTTAACATCCTTTCAAATCTCAGAGGAACGCATGCTTGTGTTACAATCTTTGAAGCTGTTTTTGCTTGGCGAATGAATGAGATTAATTGAATCACGTCGTTATTAATGGTATTGAAGAGCTCGGGCGCGGACAGTGGCCCGTGTGATGTTCCGTTTATCAATACGGGCTTAGAGGATGAAGTCGAGGAAGCATCAACGCTGCCTAAAGCCAATATTTGCTTTGGAAAATTGTTCTTCTGCTCATTACGCAATTGTTTAGTTTATGTGCATGTAACGTTAATATTTCAAATAATATAATATTTCTTTTCAGCCAAATATTCTACAAACTGCAGAGATTTGATTATTTATTGCTGTAGATGCGCATTGTGAGTAGGTTAATTATAATTATTAATGCTAATAAAATGCATGCGGTTATTCGCTTTTGTTTTTAGCGCCGGTTTTTTGTAGAATGATGAACGGTTTTGTCAGCGGCTTAAAATGTAAAAGACCATATATCTCGAGTCAGTGCTCACTGAAAGACATCGTGGATGATATCGCCCAAAAGGAGATCAAATTCGTCCTCTCTGTGATCTTTTGAAGCTCCATAAATCCGGCTTTATACCTTCGCAGTTTGTTAATGAAATGTACATTTAAGCACACATGCACGGCTTAACCCGACAAAACCTTTTAGAATAATAAGCTAACTCTTTCCAGCATGGACCTATTAGGAGACGGAAGCATAGCAGGTGACGGCGCGGATACAGTGGCTGAATGTGATTACCCAGCAAGGTCAGAAACAAATAGCTCACAAATAGCAAAGCAGGATCGAATTTATGCCTAATTAAATCGCTGAAATAAAAGAGATAGAAGGGAAAATTGAAAGGCGTAATGGGAAATGTGTCCATTCAGGAAAAGGGGGATTCGCAGAGCAGGAAAGGATGCTAACCTAGATGGAAACTGAACTTGAACTGAGAGGATTGCTTGCATTAATGCAACTGTATTTGAAGGGTATATTAATGCTGCAGTTAAATTGTGTGCGTAGGCCTAATACATGAATAAAAACGACATGGCAAGATCTTAATAATTATGTAGTCAATATTATTTTAGTGCTAAAACATAATGAATGTTTTTCTAAGTCGCTGTTGTCTTTTTATCATTACTTTAAATATGATGTTTGATTTTTTGACATGCTGCCTGGCATCAAATCATGCTGTTTAGTTAAAAACATATGTGAAAAATTAAAAATCTAAACGCACCAAAATAAAGACCCGTTGTAATCGAATGTGTTTGTATACGTGGCTCGTCTTTTATAAAACTGGTTGTCTAATTTTATTATTTATTATGTAAGCACAGTTTGGGGCAAGCTTGTACAACTGTAATAAATTAATGGCTTTGTTAGCGCGCTTTTAATTACGGTTATTGTGCCAATTATTTTACATCAACTACGCATTATCAGCATGTCAGATTTAATAAAAAAGAGCCATTTGCGGGAAAACTGTTCCTCTCATCTAGAGAGGGAAGTGTCCACGTCATACTCTGGTTAAAAAATGACTTTTCATTTAAATGCAATCCTTAATTGGATTTTCTACGGTCGACACCGTGATTCCCCAAGGCTATACCCACCAGAAGGCAGGGTCTCCCGTTTTCTCTCTGAATTCACCATTTTCACCCTCTTGAAGAATCCACTCTATCAACCTGCAACTTTCTGTCAAACAATATGATCCAGCTCATTTTTAACAGTCCCCTTTGTAGTATCATCCTGCAGGCTCTCACCATTACAGCCAAACCGGGAAATCAGTGTTTTGCTCGCAAATTCAGTTGAACATAACGTAATTCTGTAGGTATACAAAATACTATATGCCATCCGCACGTCAAAATGTAATCTACACAAAAATACAACGTTTAGTTGAAAAGAATAAATACGAATATTTAAGATTTAAGATTTATGATTTTTAAGCTATTAATCCTAAATGAATTTATCAGAAAATGTCCACCATGGGTTTGCTTGCGAAAATGAACATTATTAATACTGACAGTTGAAATGCAGCAGTTTATTGTATTTTATTTATTGATTTGTTTGTTTGTTTGGATTTGAGTGTATAAATATAAAAATATATTTATAAAATAAATATAAAGCCCTACTAATCATTTTAATTTATAGTTATTCTGCAGCACATAAAACACACAGCCCCATTAAATGTCTTAACGAATTTATATGTGTAGTAATAAATAATAAATAATGAATTGTCCTGAAGATTGCGTTTTTTCTCTTTCTACAGCTGGAAATAAAACTGGCTGCACGTAAGTAACTGTGACAATTTTCCTAAACTATTTCATCAATGGCTTAAACAATTAAATTGTTTTAGTGTGGCTAAATTGTATTAAAAGCTGTTAAAACACAATACTCAACTGGAATAAAACTGTAATGGCACCTAACTGCATTTATGCTCGTTTTTTAATATAATATGTGATAATCTATAATGCATGTTGTTGATATTATTTTCTTGTATTTTAATTGGCAAATAAAAATTGTTTAATGTGGTTGTATTTAGCGCAAGAAGTCGAGGATGGTTGCAAAAACGACATCTTCATCCATATTAACATGCCAATGCGCGTAGTTAAGCATGTGTGATGTTGCTCGGTTTGTACGTTTCTTTGTTATTCAGATGAAGACTGAAGTAGCACATTAGCACGACGAGAGGGTGTTATTTGGGGTTTGTCTTACTAGCATGAACTTCCTGCGTAACGCAATTATTATTAAAAATACACGTTGTGCTTTTTTGGAAACAAAAATGTTAAATTTACATCTTAAATATTTACAACCATCATCAGAAGTAGCAGCATTTCAAATGTATAACATATTTATCACATATAAGGCAAAAATAAACTGGCTAAATGTATTATTTGATCAAAAAATGTAAATTGTCATGTAACAGAAGCAGAAAAATATTTAGCCAATTATGTGAAGTTTATAGGTCAACAACTGTGTACTTGGAAATTTTGTAATGATTTATTTGTTATACAGGTGTTCCTGACCCCCGTCAGTCAGTAATGTTGTCCAGTGTTATCTCACTCACTTTTCCCATTGCTGCTTTAGAGCTAATTACCTTTAATGCATGTTATTCAGGTTGGAATCTCAGGTCGAGAAAATTACCGCCACCACGTGAAATGATCTCAGTTATTGAGTGCGGTGTCACATGGGACCCTTCCATGACACATTGATAACTATTAGGAGCTCGGTTGTGCTTTGATTTTGCGTGAGTAGTTAGATATAATTGGCTTGTAATCGAAGTTTAGGTTATCGCATTTCCACTATCCCCGTTTTAATATTTTTATTTAAGCAAATTTTCATGTCATATGCATACTGTAATATATATTCATATATATATATATATATATCAACGAACGATTACAATTTCTACTTGAGTTTTTAGTATCAAATTGCACCGATTAAATTCAAATGAGTCTAAAAAACGCAGTGAATTTATCACTGATGGCTGTCCATTTCATCACTTTGATTCTAGGTTATTCAAGGAGATTAAACTCAAAATTTCTATGGAATTGAGTTTCTTTTGTTTCTGCAGCAAGTGACTCCTACAAGTAAAATTATATAAAATGTGAAGCTTTTAATTGAGTTATATTAGCTACATAATTTTAACAATCATAAAACGGACTACAGTTGTTTCCACGCTGATATTCCTTAAAAATTCAGGCATGACTGCATCATGTTTCTTTATCTAGATTGCTAAACAGCCACTGCAAACCGCAGCGTTGTTGTGTATTATGATGTTCACTGAACGTTGTGTTTCTAGCACGAAGAAACGTCTAGAGTCAATGCAATCAATGGCTTCAATTCATTAGGTCTGCTCAAGTGTATCTCTTAGGTGGGCTATGGCCCTTGTCATTAGCTAATAATTCATCCATGTGAGATTCTCACAACTTCTCTTCAACAAATGCCTCCAGCTATAAGCACTAATGAAATATCTTTGGCTAATTTGATTTTACTGGTACACTTGCAGTTATGGTTGAACTTTCCCACGAGATGGGCTGATTGAAGGGTCTCAGATCCTATAACGGAAGGGGGAAAACATTCAGAGCATTTCCATAATTACCCAATTGGCAGCCTAATGACCTTCCAGAACAATAAAAAGATCTCTTGTTAATTCAATCTTTCATGCTGACATTCACTAGATTCTTATCTTATATGTTGAAGTTCACAAGATAACAAGTGTACTCTCTTATTTTTTCCTCACCAGAGAGCGGTCCATTCAATTATCCCCTGCACAACTCTTGTCAGCAAATGAAAGAGATCTGCTTGTCGCCCATCACAAAGTTGGATAATTTATAGCCTTCTGGGGTTATAAATATGGGGTTTTTGAGCATTTTGAATGGTGAGACAGAAATGAAGTGCAGAATAATTAAAAAGATCACAAGTCGCCTGTGAATGTAATTATGACTGGCTCGCAAAGGGTCTGCGTTGAAACGAAGACTTGCTTTATGTTTTATGTCGTGTATGTGACTCGTATTTATACATTTTGTGTTTTTGAAATTGATTACGTATATTTTTTCATATATTCACATCGAAATATTCGAATGTGCGAGGACCTATCTATCGATAGCAAACGCTTTGCTCTTAAATCTAAATACCTGTATTACTGTTTTCATGCGTGGTTCATCGACTGCCTAAATTAAATGTATTAACTGAAAGATGTGTTTTTTTTTTCTTTCCGTCCAGTCAGTCTACATCCAATGAAACGCAACCGTTGTAATTTTCATCGAAAAACGCTATACATGAGTTGTTGTTTGACTATGCGTTTACAGTTAGACTGTCTTCTATAAGACGCTCCTAATGATATTGTGTGATATTATTGGATACACTGTAAACCATTCATCCATTGAGAAGAGTATATTATAAAGATCAACAATGAGAACCAATGTGCTGTGTATGTTTTCTGCACACACAAAATTTATTTGACAACAATTGACATGTATTTGTAGATTAAGTGCAATGCAAATGATTATGGCAATTGTTAATATGATTTGTATGATGTTTAAATGATAGTGAGGAATGAGCATGGTATGATGTTTAAATGATAGTAAGGAATGAGCAT
>CAIGQZ010007154.1:5178578-5192468 GCA_903798205.1 Danio tinwini
TCTCTCTCTCTCTCTCTCTCTCTCTCTCTCTCTCTCTCTCTCTCTCTTAAATAATAGTTCTATACTATTAAATGTTCCAAATGGGGATTTACAGTTCCAAAAATGTAAAAAAGACTTAATAATAATAAAGGATTTATTCATGTATTTATTTCAAGTTAAATGAAATGGGTCTCAATGAAAACAATAAAGAGTATTTTATATGTATTTATTTCCAAAGTAGCTTCTTATGTGCTTATCTTTGCTTGTACATTTTCATTTTTTTTAAGCATCATTACATTACTTTTTTCACCCACAGGTGAGTGCTGTTTCCTGCTTGAAAATAACTGATGGGTCACAGAGTTTACTAAAGGTACATTTAAAAAAAACATCTATTTATGATCCATTGCCTCACTGTAAAATATTTTATCTTAAATTTACAGTAAATTACTAATAATGGCATTACTTTTTAACAGTAAGGTAATGTGCTGTAAATCAGGGTGTCTGCAGGGTCTTAAAAGGTCTTAAATCTCAAAAACAAAATTTTAGGCCTTAAAAAGTTTAAATTTAGTGAAATATTGTGTTGTATATCTTAACTTTTTTTGACAGGTCTTAATTTTCCTTTGTTCATGTATAGCTACGCAACCCAATCTGGCCAACACCCAATAACCAACAATCGATCTCAATAAAACTTTATTTTCAACTCTATTTAGCATGGTTTATTTATTTTCCTTACAATAACATTTGCTTAAAAGTTTTGCCTGTATTTACTGCTGAGGATACTGACCTGACACACACACACACACACACACACACACACACACACACACACACACACACACACACACACACACACATGTATGTATGTATGTATGTATGTTATTATTATTATTATTATTATTATTGTATTTTTAAATGTACTCAATTATAATCAATTTTAGATATGGCAACTGAAAAAAAATCCATAGCGTTTTGCCCTGTATAAGTCTAAAATTTCATTCATAATGGTCTTAAAAATGTCTTAAAAAGTCTTAAATTTAACTTAGTGAAACCTGCAGAAACCCTGGTAAATTCACAGTAAATTACTGTGAGGTAATAATAGCAATAATTTTGTAAATATTTCTAATTATCAAAAAAGTGCCTGCACTAGCATAAAGGTTAATGTGTATTAATTTCTATGTTGAATAAATTATTAATAGTGTTTGAATTCCTATAGCTAATGTGCAAAAGATATAGCCTTTTTACAGTAATTTGCTGTAATCATGATGCCAGCCTTAATTTCACATAAAATTCGGAGTACGTAAAATTTAACAGTTAAATCCTGTAAAATGACACTAATGTAATTCACTGTGAAAAATTACAGTAACATGTTGTGAAATTCTGTGAATTTATTACAGTGCAGAAGGATGCCCATGATCCATGAAAACTAAAAATGCTCTGTTATGCACGTCAGACCAGTAGTTGGCGTTGTAACTTAGTAAAGAAACACTACAAATATGCACAAACACACATACGGTCCTGTAACCTACTAATGTTGTTTTTATCAAATCAGTCATATCATTTATACCCATAAACTGCAAAGGAAATGTATATGTACAGTAGATCTTTATTTACACTAGACAAATTGTTTTTGGGAATGCATTTTGCCATTGATGTTTAAATTAAAGGCCAAAGCATGAAATAAAACAAAGCGTTTAGTTTTTAATGAAAATGGTGTCACGTAGAGCATCACTTCATGTGTTCCAGATCTTTAAGGTGTCCTTTTGGACCTTTCTGCCTTTAATGTGATAAGGCTGCCATTTTTTTTTTTTTGGTCTTCTTAATTTTTTGCTGCACAAGGCTTTCCTTCTTCTCCCACTGTTGCTCTTCTTTATCACCCTGCCTTGGGGCAACAGTGTATCGTGCCCCCCCCTTCTACTGCCATTTTAGTCTGTGAAAACCACATATTAAATTTGCCTGGCACAAGTCACTTCATTTAGCGCTCAGCTAAATTCCTCACTGGGCCATTCATCCGTGTACAAAGTATGGACACACATCTCACAAAGAAAGCTAGTGAAGCATAATATTGAGGAAGTTACATACATTTCAGTCTTTGTTGGCGGTGTCATGCTGTTTTGTTCCACTTAATTTAGCGACTTATAGAAAAGGGGGTGGTACGGTTCTGCTGTGTTGTCATACTTAAGCGTAGAATGGAAGCAGTTGTTAGGAATACTGTCTAAATGGCCTTCACTTGATGTATGTGCCGGATGTGTTTTTTTTTTTTCTTTCTTGATGCTTGATGCCTCATGCATCACTGGTGACCTCATAAACTCTTAATGCTATTAGCTTCAGAATTATCAATTGAATTTATGGTATGTTTATGGGATACAATCTATGCAAAATTTTCTCCTTTACGATTATTATTCAAATTTTTGTGTCATTTTTAGCTTTATTGTGAGAGTAAGCTATTGAAAGTGAAGTTGTAGAGAGGAGAAACTTTGAAAAAATGTATATGACAAAATGTCATGACAACAAATGTTTTATGTTACTTTAACTTATTGTAATAAGTCATCAATAAGTTACTTTAACTTAATGTAATCAGGTTTCAACAAAATCTTTTAAGTTATACAAAGTTTAACTTAAAGGGGCAGTAGGTGATCTGCCAAAATGCTAACCAGTTAGCAAAATATCTTTCAAAAACAGTCCCTTCCCTGCCTTCCAAAGCCACGCCTCCTAAAATCACAAACGTGCACACCGCGACATGACAGCAGACAACCCACAAGATCATGTTATTCGCCAGTTAGAAATGTAATTAGTGGTTGGCCGGCAGCGTGCAGGAATTACACTTAGTACTAAGCCATACTTACATGCTATTTCAGAGCGAATATTCAAAGTAGCATGGTAAACAATATAGGCAGTGCGTCACAAGCTGTCATTGTTTAAAAATTAACCAATGTGAATATAAAACCAACTTGACCTCAGCAAAGCAGGCTTGTTGGATTAGCGCTATTTACTTATGTTTTAATGATAAACTCAATAAAAATCAACATTATCGATGCTGTAAAAGTCCCCTTGAAATTGAAAATAGTCACATTGAGGTTTCGCCAGAAAATTTCAGTGGCTGAACAACACTACTGTGCATATAACTCATTCATAACAACACAATCTACATCAGGTTTGCGTGACTAAAATAGTTTTAAAACATAACATTACCTGTCTTAAAGATATACTTCAGCCATGGTGTTGTCCTTCCTCCAGCATACAAAAAAAACTCCAATATTGATTCAGGATTTTAAAAAGTTTTGATTTAGTATTTGATTTTACCGTATGCACATGAACGTGCGGCGCACATGCAGGCGTGCACGTGCAAATGGTGGATCTGAGTGAACAGAGATGCGCCGTTGTACAAATCCACATTTGCTGACTGACAATTTGGGCTACTTATCAGAACTATAGGAAATGATGGCCCGACAGAATTTAATTGGATGGACATTTTTTTGTTTTATGCCTTACCCAGAATATAAAAATACAAATAAATACATTTAGATCATTTACTTTAATCATTACTATTGGAATGTAAAGAGACTTTCAACCAGCACAACAAAAAATTGTTTCTAAAAACAATCACCTACTGCACAAAATTTTTTAGTCAGTTTGATTGATGCAAGTTGTAATAACCAGACAAGTTAATTTGATTCAACTAAAAAATGAAGGCAGCTAGAATTCTTTTTACAGTGCTGCTATTGGTGATGACTGCTTTGTTTAACACAACTTTTTTTTTAAAACCAATTTCACTGCAATTCGTAGCTTTTTACATTAGTAGCTAATTAATTTTAATAAGTACGATCTCATTCGTTCATTTTAGTGAATGACAGTTGGGTTTAGCAGTGGGGTTTGGACAGCCTGATCTCACAAGGAAACGTAATTATTTTATGAATTCGTACAAAAATGTAAGAGTTTTAAAAGGAGGCATGGCACCCAACCCCAACCCTAAACCCAACCGTCATAGACTGATTTTACGTTGCCGCCATCAAAAAAACGAAATCAAGGCTGCGATGGGAAGAAACCCGGAAGTATAGCTTGAGTCACACAGGAATGTTGTGTACCTGGCTGTATATCTTATCAGCGAAGAGAAAGCGACACAAATATACCATTTCTTCTGAGTGACCCGAAAGTCCGTTCTAAATGGAAAGTGAAAATAAAATGGGATATTGAACCTCATTTTTAGTTAAGTTAAGGGAAATGCCACTAGTTTGCTAATGTTTTCTTTCCCAAACAAACGTTTTAGCTGCCATTTATCAAACTCAAGTTAATGAACTGATTCTTTCACTATATTAGACCTGTCAAGATACTGAATTTCGTTACTGAAATTTATAAAAAACGTCAATTTCCCACTAAGATAAGCACTGTTGAACGCAACAGCGCTGATTTGCCATGGTGTTCATGCGCTCAACAGAAAGGACTGTGATTGGCCATGGAGGTCATCAGTTCACTGCACTTCACCGCTGTTTGCCCAGTGAAAACACAGACGTGCGATCCGCTGATGACTCGGCTGATCTTTGCGGCTTTAAAACACTCTACTGTTCGTGCATCTGTGTTTGCACTCAGTTAAGTGCGGTGAACTGATTACCTTCACGGCCAATCACAGTCATTTCTGTTGAGCACTGGTGAATATGGCAAATCAGCTGATTAAGAATGCGCTCAGATGTGCTTAAATGTTAGCAGGAGATGGACGTTTGTTTTTTATTCAGTACCGGGACAACACTATTAGAGACAACACGAGGGTGTACTACAGATGACTGCGTTGTTTTATCGCTCACCGGGTTACATAGGCTGAAGCAAGCAGGGAAGCCCCCACTGTGTTTACCTGCTGCCATGAACTAAAGCCCAGGAGGAGAGATGTTGTTTGATGCCTAAAATGCTTTTCATTGTTTAAATTAAACTGAATGATATTAAAGTGGTGTTTACACCATTTCTGCATTTTGAAATCGTGGCAACAGCTGGAGGTTTATAGTCCACAGCATGTTGTTGCAATGTTTATAGTGCTGATCCTATACTTCCGGGTTTCTTCCCACCGCAGCCTCGCTTTGTTTTTTAAAATGGCGGCTGCTTGAAATAAGTGTATAGGGGGATGAGCAAATCGTACTAAACTGCATGAATAAGATCATACAATTTCAAACGAATTAGCAACTAAATCAAAAAGTTACGAATTGTTGTGAGATTTTGTTGGTTTGGGTCACCCCTGCTTTTCCATCAAAATAAATTTTATGAATTCATACGAATCAACTTTTCTAAAAAAACGTAAAATGTTTACGTTTCCTTATGAGATCAAGCTGGTAAAACCAAAAATTTCAGAACACTGAAATGTTTTGAGTTAATTTGTTACCACAAATGTCTGTTTTTTTTTTTAAGTTTATTAGAACTTAAGAAATAAATTAATTCTCAAAGTTGTTTGCATGAACATTGACTAATTTCATTACACTTTTTTAAGCAATCTTAATTTCTTAAAAATTTCTCATTCTCACCCTCAGACTCCACTCTTCTCCGCAATAGTAACTCTATAAAACTTCTCATTGTACAGTCTGACATCATGCATGCTGGGAACAAAAAATCTGACACGTTTTATGTATGCAACTGTAATGTACTTTCACTTACACTCAAGGGCCACTTTATTAGGTACACCTGTCCTAATGCTTGTTAATGCAAATGTCTAATCAGCCAATCACATGGCAGCAACTCAGTGCATTTGGGCATATAGACATGGTCAAGACAATCTGCTGCAGTTCAAACTGAGCATCAGAATGGGGAAGAAAGGTGATTAAAGTGACTTTGAACATTTCATGGTTGTTGGTGCCAAATGGCTGGTCTGAGTATTTCAGAAACTGCTGATCTACTGGAATTTTCATGCACTACCATTTCTAGGGTTTAGAGAGAATGGTGCAAAAAAGAGAAAATGTCCAGTTCTGTGGGTGCAAATGCCTTGTTGATGTCAGAGGAGAATGGCCAGCCTGGTTTGAGCTGATAGAAAGGCAAAAGTAACTCAGATAAGCGCACACTTGGCACGCTTTGGGCACATTAGTACCAATTGAGCATCGTGTCAATGCCACAACCTACCTGAGTATTGTTGCTGACCATGTCCATCCCTTTATGACCACAGTGTACCCATCTTCTGATGGCTACTTCCAGCAGGATAACGCGTCATGTCATAAAGCGCGAATCATTTCACACTGGTTTCTTTAACATGACAATGAGTTCACTGTATTCAAATGGCCTCCACAGTCACCATATCTCAATCCAATAGAGCACCTTTGGGATGTGGTGGAACAGGAGATTCGCATCATGGATGTGCAGCCGACAAATATGCAGCAACTGTGTGATGATATCATGTCAATATGGACCAAAATCTCTAAAGAAATATTTCCAGTATCTTGTTGAATCTATGCCACGAAGGATTAAGGCAGTTCTGATGGCAAAACGGGGTCCAACCCGGTACTAGTAAGGTGTACCTAATAAAGTGGCTGGTGAGTGTATATTTGAGTTAAGTAAACTATTTTAAGTTAAACTGTTCAGCTTTACAGATGACATCTTTTCAACATTGTAAAGAAACAATTGTCACATATTAAAGAAATGATTTAATCTGCCATTGTTGGTAAGAAACAAAGCCACTGAAAGTCATTAAAGTCTGTGACATTAGCCAAATAACTAACGGCTAATGCCAATGCAGTGGCATGCAAGGAAGGAAATTAGTGTGTTTTTTATTTGAACAGATGTCAGTGGAGTAGAGGCATCACTATGCTGATTAAAATCTTTAGAAATTGCTAAATAAGGAAAACTGATTGCCTCTTCACTAATCGTTAACATATTACCTTAAATATTTACAATAAATATGTATCATACAAAAGAAATGTACAGTAAATATGTTGTATTTAATAAAAAAACACTACATAAGAGTAATATTGTATATTGTCTAAATATGTTTTTTTTTCTCTACCAATTTTGTGCCTATATGACCTTGTCTCTATGATATTGATGTGTTTATTGTGAGCTAAAAAAATAGAAAATAAAGTATGTTTTTTTTTTTATAAAATGTGTATGTTTAATGAAAAAAATTGTTCTCTATGAATTTCAGGCTATAACAAATATATGAGGGTTGAATTAAAATGTTTTATGACCACATGTATACCACTTACAAAAAATGATCCTGTGATGAATCTAAATCAAAAGTCTAAATGTAATTTTTACATTATATAGTTTAGTATTTGAAGAGAAAATATATGGTAAAAGTTTAACTTATATATTTTAATTTGCCATTGTTTGTTTACAATTATTCTTTGGGGAATTGTCAAAGAACTACCTAAAAGAAAATTAAGTAATCCTAATTTTCTGTTTCTGGTGTTTCCATCTTGCAATGGGAGATTTATCATTTTTCAAAACGACACATTCATACTGAAAAACATTGCCTGTACCATCTGCCCTCTGGTCTCTGCCTTCAGGTACCTCATTATCTCATTTGTGTATCGTAACAAGAATTCGCTGTGGTCAAGCATCCACTTCTAAAGGAATTCAGTGCCATTCTTTGAGTAAAAGTAGACAAAAATGTGCTTAAAACAATGTATTGTAAAGTAAATAACATTCAACCAAGTAAAATCTACTTAAAATATAACTTTTAATGTAAAATTGTAATGACAAATTCAATTTGTTCCACTAGAAAAAAATTGATAAGAAAATTAATGATGACACAATTATTATCATCTTATGACAATCATGTTTATGACAGATTTATGGTTGTCTTGGTGATGTCAAGCGGTCATGATAAAGATAATATTTTTATTGTTTATTTGCCTGGAACAATATTTCATTTGTTTAAGTTGTCATGACAAAGACGTCTCAAACAACATCACCTTTGCATTTAAAATGACATTACAGAGCTAATGACACTTAATTGCCAAAAGCATGCATAAAATCTCATTCATATGTTCATGTTATATATGGTTGTCATAATCTTATGAACACCCCCTTCAAGTAAAGTGTTACCTGAGAATCCAAGAACATGCTTGTTTGCCAAAACAAACAAAGAAAATCTGTCAAAACAACTTTTCTTTTCCTATAATCTCTGCATCAGATCAGGGTTTACATTCACGTCAGAAAATATAATGTGTTGTGCACACCTTGACCTGACGCAGGAAAAAAGATATACAGTAAGTGAACAAAGGTAAATTTATTTACATTGTTTTTGCCACACAAAAGTACAGTGGCCGAGAGAGCTAAACATCCAGCAATTTAAGAAAACACGTGCAATTACAAAAAACAGCATCTTCATCCGTTTGACAGCACACATGCTGCAAATCCTCACAACGCAAACACATTTTAAAAAATGTGCTGCATTTTTACACAACCAAACAAATGAATAAAATGCACTGCATTTTCTTACAATGCAAACAATTAACAAAATGTGCTGCATTTTCTCACAACACTTGCAAAAACAACGGAACACAACGGAAATGTTTCAAGTGGACCCAAGAACCTGAAGAACAACGCTATGCAGTGGCTATTGCTCAGTAAAGATGTAGGTGATCTTTGAGTTTTTTGTTTGTTTATTTTAACATCCGGATTCCCTTGTATTTTATTTGCCTAAATAACCATAACCTAAATAGTCGGGTCTGTCACGTTTTAGGGTCCACTTAAAATATGTCCATTGTGTTCTGTGCTATCTGAAAGTGTTGTAAGAAAATGCAGCATGTTTTCATAAATTGTTTGCGTTGTGAGAAAATGCAGAGCGTTTTCCTAATTTGTTTGCGTTGTGTAAAAATGCAGCACATTTTTTAAAAATGTGCTTGTGTTGTGAGGATTTGCAGCACATTTGCTGTCAAACAGATAAAGATCTTTTCCTAATTTGCTGCCATTTTTTTTGTAATTGCATGTGTTCTTAAATTGCTAAGCTCTATTGTTAAGCTCTCTCTGCCACCGTACAAAAGTGTTCATGGAGCCTTGTATGTTCACAATTAAACCACTAAAGTCACATGGAATGTTTTGACAATGGCTGCGTCCGAAACCGCATACTTCCATACTATACAGTACGCTTAAATCGAAAATCAGTATGCGAGAAGTACCCGGATGACTTACTACTTCCGGCGAGATTCGGAAGTGCGCATCCCATGCACGCTGTGCTATCCCATGATGCTCCGCGAGAGAATTCATGAATGGGAGTGAATTCACTCAACTGACGCAGGTAGGTCACGTGACCATGACAAAATGGCGGATGTAGTACGTCCGAATTTCATTCATATTTCTTACATTCATACTGTAAAGAACATACTTTTCTAGTGGCCGAGTAATACGTTTAAATCCAAATGCAGTACATACTGAGTAGTAGACGGTTTCGGACGCAGCCAATGTTTTTGGTTCCTTTTCTGGACTTTGTTTCATTATCGTTGCTGTCATTGGGGTTGAGCAACACAATCTCACGGCAATTCGTAACTTTGTGATTTAGTAGCTAATTCGTATGAATTCGTACAATCTACTTTGTACCATTTAGTACAATTTGCTTATCACCCAATGATGATTGGGTTTAGGGGCGGGGTTAGGTGCCACGCCTCCTTTTTAAAATCATCTCAACTCAACAATTAGCCACTAAACTGACAAAACGTAAAATACTTACGTTTCCTCGTGAGATCAAGCTGGGTTGAGAGAGCTCACTGATTTCATCTAAAATATCAGAATATGTGTTCCAAAGATGAATAAATGTCTCAGGGTATTGAAATGATTTAAGGGTAAGTAATTTAATAATCTTTATTTCCTAAGAGAAATAATAATGCCATAGAACAATTTAAGGAAAACAAATGTTGAAAAAAGTGTTGTGTAATGTTTCTTCATAAAATTGACTTTGTAATGTTTTTGTTTCTGATATAATGTTACATATGCTAGGCATTTATTAAAATAGAAATTTACCATTTAACCGTGTGAGTAAGGGAAGGTAATATTGCACACTTGTTTTTTGTAAGCATCAGTAAGTCATAAGATCATTAGCAGAGTGTGAAAAAACAGCAACAGAGATGTTATTTTTTCTCACTGAACAGTGTCACCAGTTGGGTTTGATGCTGAGACTTTTCAAAATTCCATTGCAAATATATTTAGCAAATTTCATGGCTTTAACATCTGCATTTACCCCTTTAAATAAAGAAGCAAGAACGTACCCAAAACCTATAGAACGTACAACTAGCTTCTGTTTTGAAGTGCATCAAACCACATCTCTGGGAAAAATGTAAACATGGATATAATGTCAATGTTTCATAAAGAACTAAAAAAGAAAATCTTATTTGTATTATTTTAAGTACTCTTTATGGACATAGTTCACCTAAAATTGTTTTTTTAGTCCTGAGCAGAAAACAAGATATTTTGAGGAATTTTGGAAGCTGGTATAGCCGGTAGTACTAGTAAGTAAATAGTAGTGAAAAAACAAACAAACAAAAAAAAAACATGGATACCAATGGTCTTCTCTATATATATTTTTGAGTTTAAAAGAAGAAAGAATCTCCAACAAATTTGGAAGGAGTGAAGGTTAAATGATGACAGAATTTTAATGTTGGGGTGAACTATCCATGTAAAGACTTTGAATAAATGATCAGGTCTGTCAGCGATGTTTGTGTTTTTTCATGGAAGTTGCCGCACCTCTTTGCTTGATATTTCCAGGCCCCTTACTCACCCTCACATGGGCCAACATTGAGATCTAGTTTCACATTAAAATTAGGATGAGATCAGAAAACAAGTTACAGTGGTCAATATACCACAAATGACAAACCTGGACAACAAATATTCATAAACAGCCTCTCAGACAACTGCAGGCATTAAACTGACATAAACCTGAGTAGTCTATGAATAATTTTAATATTATATACAGTTAAAGTCAGAATTAATAAACCTCCTGAATTATTAGCCCCCCTGTTAAATTTTTCCCCAATTTCTGTTTAACGGATTTTTTTCAACCCATTTTTAAACATAATAGTTTTAATAACTCATTTTTAATAACTGATTTATTTTATCTTTGCCATAATGACAGTAAATAATATTTGACTAGATATTTTCAAGACACTAGTATTAAGCTTAAAGTGACATTTAAAGGCTTAACTAGGTTAATTAGGCAAGTTATCATAATTAGGCAAGTCATTGCATAACAGTGGTTTGTTCCGTAGACAATTTAAGGGGGTTAATAATATTGACCTTAAAATGATTTTTTTTTATATTAGAAACATTTAAAATAAAAAATACGACTTTCTCCAGAACAAAAAATATTATCGGAAATAATGTAAAAATTTCTTGCTCTGTTAAACATCATTTGGGAAATACTTGAAACAGAAAAAAAAATCACAGGAGGGCTTACTTCAACTCATGTGTAAAATATATTCTATTAGAAGTTGAATCAACATTACATTTAACTTCAACTTACAGTGAAACTGACTAAAAAATGTAATAAAAAATTATTTAATAAGTTAAATTATTGTTGTCATGGATTATGGATTTTTAATTGTGAAACAAGTCAATGCGTTTTATTCGCTAAAACTATTTGAATAATATTTATTTTTTCAGTTCAGTTAATATCATTGTCGTTTACGCATCAGAATTGTATTTTAACATAATTTCATCTATATTTGTAGTATTATATCTTGTTCTATAAAGTACAGGTCAGTATATGTTTCAATTTCCCAATATATTTGAATTCTGAGTGACTATGGTACATTAATTAACCCATATATTTTTTTATTAACATAAGCTTTTTAAAACAGAAAGACGTTAATGTGCTACATGTTAGCCACATGGTAAAACAAGATGCATGTTAAGATACAAGCAATGTTAATCATGTGGTAAAAAAGCTATAAACATGCTTGCAATATGCTAATCTGTGTTAGCCCTTTGGTAAAACAAGCTAGTAACATACTAGCAACAGGTTTATTCATGCAGCAGATGTGGGAATTGAAACATGTGACCATGAAACAAACTAAACATGTTGATCAACACACTAAAACTTGTTGGTGTTGTTGTAAAATATGCTGGAAACATGCTTACATGTTAACCATCTAGCAATATGCTAATATGTGTTTATTACTGCCCTTCAGTAATATAAGCTAGAAACATGCTAACAACTGGTTTATTTATGAAACATACTAGAAACATGTACAATGAAACAAACCAAACATGCTAATCAACACACTAAAACTGGTCAGCGTTGCAGTAAAACAAGCTTACATGTTAGCCACGTGGTAAAACAAGATACCTATTAAGATACAAGCAACGTTAGTCATGGTAAAAAAGCTACAAACATGCTAGCGATATGCTAATCTGTGTTACCATGAAACAAACTAAACATGTTAATCAACACACTAAAGCTTGTTAGTGTTGTGGTAAAACATGCCAGAAACTTGCTTACATGTTAGCCACATGGTAAAACAAGATATGTATTAAGATACAAGCAACGTTAGTTATGTGATAAAAAAGCTACAAACATGCTAGTGATATGCTAATCTGTGTTACATACATACAAACATACTAGAAACATGTTACCATGAAACAAACTAAACAATTTACTCATGCTGCAAACATGCCAACATTCACAATATAGCCACATGCTTTCTAGCTCTGCCCAAAGGGATAGTTCACCCCAAACTGAAATTTCTGTCATTATTTAATAACTCTTTACAAATTTACATGTTTCTTCTGTTAAACACTAAAGAATATTTTTGAAGCCACAAACCGGTAATCATTGACTTCCATTATTTGGTTTCCAGCATACTTCAAAGTATCTTCTTTAGTATTTATCAGAAAAAAAGAAACTTATGAAGCTTTTGAAGCACATGAGGGTGAGTAATAGCGAGTAAATTTTGGGTGTACTATCCTTTTAAGTTTTTTGTGTTTAACTGGGTTAGAGACATAATTTCAATGTTTTGAATAATGCTAGCGTTCACTATGGAAACAGGCTAGAACTATTCATCTGAATGTCATCAAAATGAACAACATGGTTTTATTATAGTAAAAGTGTGATAACCATGGCATACTGATCACCACTTGTATAACCTCATTTTTACTACAAATACCATAATTTAATTAAACTATTCCAAGTGTAGTGAAACTATGTTAGCATGTTTTGTGGTATTTTATTTTATTATATATGCAATATATTGTTTACCAATATTGCTGTCTTAAAGAATAGTTTCTATTAAAAAGTTCAGACCTCGTTCTTATGGTGCTAACAGTCTTTTAGACAAAACGTCCTGCTAATACCGAGAAATGATCATGACTTTACATTCACAACTTAGCACATCAGCGATTTCATACAGTTTAGGACTTTTTAAGTCCTCTGAATTGACAAATATTTCCTACCTCTCTTCTTCTCTGTTTTTGTGGTGCAGTGTGTATTTTGTGTGGACACACATGGCTCAATCACCCAAAGATACTGACTTGTGTTGCGAGTGGGACTGTTGACTGTGAGTTGTTTCCTATTCCTAGTGGGATCATTTGTTTTATCTGGTGAAGGTCTTTGTTTCCCCAGTGCTAGCAGGACCAGATTAAGAAGTGCACACTGGATGGATGACTGCTGGCTGAATGAAAGATTGGCGTAGATGTCTGCTTATTTACTCTTTCAGACCTTAGCCTGTCAAAGAAACAAACCCACTGGAGGGACTGCTTGTTTGTCGTTATGTCGTTTTACTTTGTTTTTGTATCTCAGCATTTCTCACATTTAAAAGCGTAATATATTCTGTGATATTATCAGGTGAAAATAAAAACTAATTTGCTTCTATTTCATATTCTAGAACATATTAGAGTCTGGTTTGGTCTGTAAGAACTACATAAATATATCAGAAAATTTTTTGTTTTTAATTAAAGCAATGAAACTTTGTAAATGCTTTGAGATACTATATATATATATATATATATATAGTATCT
>CAIGQZ010007154.1:5208599-5225579 GCA_903798205.1 Danio tinwini
CGTGCCTGTAAAGGAAGAGATATAGAAAATACACATTTAATGTACTTTAATTTTGATTTTGCATTTGTGTTTCTCAGCAACCAAATAAATATATATATAAAACTTAAATATTTAATCAAACAAATATGCAGTGCTCAGCATAAGTGAATACACCCCCACAGATCTCTTTTTTTAAATGAATATTTCTCTAGGATGCTTTACAATTATATGTTTGTGCATATACATTAGATTAGTGAGTAAAGCCAAAACTGGAAGTAATTAGTAGCGCTTATGTGCTTTATTTCAAAAGAGGGCCATATCGACACATCCATGGGTGCAGAATACATTCCTACAAACTTTGAGGGGAAAAAAAAACTTACATAAAAAAAAAAACTTTTTATTTTCATATTTCTTGATGTCATAAGGCTCTTAAAATAAATAACAACCATGCATTTATGGCATATATGTGAAAAAAAATACATATAAATAAAAATCAAAAATGAAAATCAAAAATATAAATGAAACAATTATTTCGTCAAATATCTCTGCAAACTTTCCTATCAGCTGTAAGACATTAGTGTGCAAGTGTCTGTGTTTGATGTTTCATACAGTAATCAGTGTGTACCAACACCTCCCTTGGAAAGTGGAGTCTATCATTCAAAAGCCCAGTTTAAACATTTGTTGCCTTTGATAAAAACATCATTTATTTTCCACTAGCTTTCTACTGCACAAAGATAAATATTGTGAAGCTCTATAGGCATAAATAATTGATTTATGGTAAACAACAAAGGCTATTCAGTCGGTTCACATGGACACTCAGCTTTTTGTTTTAGGACATTGTACAATTCAGCAGTGTGTATAATAATGTTTATGCTGGTGGGATTGCAATTAACATAGGAAACATGCAGTTTACTTCTGAGGCTGGTTCTGGTTAAAAGACAATCGATGCTCTGGTTTGTGTTTACCTACAACGAGGAAGAACTTTAAATGTGCTTAATCTTTGGTTTTCAGACCGTATGAGTCAATTCAATCATTTCCTGTATTGACTTGATGTCACACAGTTGCTCTTGACTAATATTGGTGAATAGGATCTAGCTGCTAAAGAAATAACTTAGAAATGTCAACAACAAAAATAATCACTTATTAATGCTGATGTTCAATTAATATTGTTTTTACAAATTTCATCCATTCCTAATCACTAAATAAATGATTTCATGCAGTTTTACTGATTTTAAAACTGATATGGTTTATAGCTTAAAGCACCAATGCATTTTAAAGTTAATTTGCTTTGTAATATGTAAATGTACGTTTTGAATGAGCAGTTTTGGGTGAATGTACAGTATTTTCAGTTGAGGTACAGATCTGATTTTATTAACATCTTAAAATGTGTTTCAAAAATAAACAAATCTCATAGGCCTTCGAAATGACATGAGTGTCAGTAAACCATGGCAGAATTTTTATTTTGAGGAGAACTAACCATTTCATTTTCAAACCTAATATGTGTTACATAGTGACCTGCATTGTAGAAATTAACACATATGGGATCTTTTTCTTACTGGCTCTGGCCAGCACCTGGCTCAATTTTTACATCCTCTGTCTTCCCAGCTGAAGTGGATCGATACTAAAGAATGGCTGTGCCTCGATGGCATGTAATCATCTTGTTGGCTGCTTTGACACTGATCCTCCATTATAAGCCAATGAAGCATGCTGGACAGACGTTACATGGGGACTGTTCTCACTGCTGTCGGAGGTAAAAATGAAGGCCATACTGAACAATGTTTCTCAAGTAAAAGAAAATGAATAACCCAAACTTTTAATCGCTTTCATTATTTAAAGTTAATGTGAAAACATGCCTTTTTGAACTGTCGGTACACTAGCAGTGAGCATGTCTGTCTTGCCTAACGGCTGGTGATGCTTTAAGTCTCATCAGAGCTGACAAGATTAGAGAACTGGTATCCCCATGGGTGCCTATCACTCTTCTGAACTCTCCAGGTTCATTCCTCTAGTCATTCTCCATGGAGCCTTAGTCCTGTGCTGCACCGGCAAAATGCAGAGCCTCTAACCTCACCTGAGGGAACAAGACCAAAGACACAGTGGCCTCAGTGTTTGCACCTCTGAGCTTATTGCCTACTCTGACCCTTTTCCCACTATGTCTGCCTGACCCCAGGAGTGCCCCAAACTTCTTCCAAACCTTTTAACCATACATAACCACCCATGTCCATTTCCATTCAGTTTACCTCTCCTCCTACAGGGCTCCATGCTGAAAATGCCACAGGACCGAGGATAGAGCCTTGCGGGACACCGTCTGGAACCGTCTGAGCACTGTCACGGCTGTTTGCTATCTCCCTGCAGGCACATTGGTGCTTGGATGAATGAGGTAATGAGATTTAAGCTCTCTAATGGAAGATCATTGGCGTGGGAGGGCTTGGAGAGCAGTGTCTGGATTACACTAAGCAGAAGTTAATGATGACAGTAACTAACCAATTGCAATGTACTCATCAATCACATTCCATCAGTGTTTTTGGACAAGCATAGATAACTGCAACTTGTGCATGGGCTAAATGCCTTCAGTCCAAAAAGTTCATTCTGCTCCTTTAAATTGAAATTTCTTATAGCACATCTAGAACGCTTTTAGGTTTTATCGTTGGAGTAATTATATTTTTACAGTAGTGGGATGAAGTGATGTCCGGATAAGTAAAATAGATTAAATCACTATTTATTCAAATGTGATGTATTGTCAATGTATTGTGTAAGTGGTGTGTGCATCTTTTTAATGTGCTCCAAGGTTTTATTTATGGTAATGAAATAAAACATGCATACTAGAGAATGCACAGGGAAATGATTATATTGCAGAATATTTTTAGTGAGTTGTAATATTTTTAGTGAGTTGTCAGTAAAATAAAATATTAAAATAGTATCTTTACTTTTTCAATTTTTTCTTTGTTAAAATGTAAAAAACAACAGATATGCGTGTGATTGTTTTATCCCCTTTGCCCGT
This sequence comes from Danio tinwini, assembly GCA_903798205.1. Classification (NCBI taxonomy): domain Eukaryota; kingdom Metazoa; phylum Chordata; class Actinopteri; order Cypriniformes; family Danionidae; genus Danio; species Danio tinwini. The sequence continues at coordinate 5,211,577 of CAIGQZ010007154.1, forward strand.
GTCTAAGAGATTTTCTCAGTGCACAGATTTATTAGAATCACTTGGGATAAAGCAAAATGTCGTAGGTCCAACCCATCGCTTAAAGCACACATTAGATCTGATTTTGTCTCATGGAATTGAGGTCAATGATGTAGACATTATACTACAAAGTGATGATATAACAGATCACTACCTCTTACTATATAAGCTGTGTTTACCTGAAATTAGCAGATCTGCAGATATATCGCCCTGGTAGAACTATCGTCCCGTCCACTAAAGACAAATTTACGAATAACTTATCTGATCTTTTTCTATTTCTAAATGCACCAGCAAATGCAATTTACCTTGATGTAGTAACTAGCAGTATGGATGCTATCTTCACTAACATACTAAATACTGTGGCACCCATTGAATAAAAAAAGGCTAGAGAGAATAAAACTACACCATGGTATAGCAGTCATACTCATGCTCTAAAACAGCAACTCATACCCTTGAACGTAAGTGGAAAAAACTAAATTAGAGGTCTTTAAAAGAGGGTACAAAGATAGTATGTCCAGCTATAGAAAAGCTCTAAAATCCACCAGGGCTGAGCACCTCTGCAAACTGATAGAAAATAACCATAACAATCCTAGATTTTTATTTAACATCATTGCTAAATTGACAAATAATTGGTTGTCCTTGGAACAAAATGTCCCAACCTAAATTAGTAGTAATGACTTCATGAATTTTTTCAGTGATAAAGTAAAAGGCTTCAGACAGAACATAAGAGCAAACGGCAAACATTGGCATACAACTCAATCTGTAAATCCTTTTATTCAGACGCCATTTGTCTTCGGCAACAGCTCAACCTCCTTTTGACTCCTGCAAAGACATGAGTTACATTTCAATTGCAAGATGAGTGACACAGAAATATCTAGCTATCAGGATAAAGTAATGTATTCTCCAGATAAGTACCAGCCCCGAGGTTGCACCCCACTCTCGCCTCCTGAGACTGGTGGCATTGCTCCCTTCAGGTATAAGCAGTAACAGGCTTTAATGTCATTTAGCTGCAGGGTGGCCATCTCCTTATTGCCTCATGAATCCTTTTCCAAATGCCATAACATTTCCCGAAAAGCCCCCACTTTTTAAATCCAATAATTAGAAATGTCTATTTAAAGTTCACTGCTTCCGCTCCGATATCAATTAAAAGCCATTGAAGGTGATCAGTATCAATTGTCAACAAATTAAATCCATGCAGTTAAGGTGGCTAAATGTAAGGAAACACATTCATCTTTTGTGGAAGGTCCCATGAATCATTAAGACCATTCCTTTTTTATCTGCTGCTTTGCAATATAAATTTCATTAGCGGTTTAAAGCTGGCGTTCCACACCAACAACAATCATGCAAATTAAGTGGTTTAATTTGCTCATTATTATAGTATGGACACAGTAGTTTCAAGAAATTTAGTTTTGTTGGACAGAAAATTATATTAACAAGATTGAAACAGTGCTTCTATTATTTAAAGAAAAAAAAATTCAGTGTGTTCCGTTTTTATTGAAATGTTGTTATTATTTATTATTATGATCACTAAAAAGGAAGGAAACGTCTTGTTATACTTGAATACATTCATGTGTCTATAGTTATATTATTAGAGAGCATTATTAGGTTTGATAATGATCTGTCAGTGTTGCACAGGAAGTTGATAATTTTTCAAAGGAAGCAAAAACCTTATTGTTAGGGATCCACCATCTGCTTTTCAATGGCTTTTGTAGCATCCATCTTTTTGGGGAAACAGTGGTCTCATTGAAGGCTGATTAGAAACTGAAAGGCAATCAATTATGTATACCTATTGTAAATCATTTTATTTTTCGGATGTGCTTGAATATTACATACCACATGAATCAAGTTACCATTTGGCAAAAGATGAAATCCAAAGGGTTGGCCTGACATTTGGAACGGATATCCCGATAAAATTTTTGTCATTGCTGTGGAGTCATGTTGATGTGAGGTCTGATTTGATTAGGTGCCCAGATGCTCTTTCCTCACATATTTGTTGTTCAGTCAAGGAGCAACACATTCGCAGTGTGTCAATGAACGCTTTGGTGTTTTTCTAATTGATATTTTGTGCTTGAGTGTGTCCTGTCGTGTCTTCGTCTGAGGGTTCGCACTGAAGCACGGAAAAAGCAGCCTGAGGTGTCACCTCTAATAAAACATTTATATCCACAGGGAAAAGCATGTCCAGTGTTGGCGACCAGAGCAAACTTAGGATTGGCAGAGAGAGGCCCTTTTGAAGTAAGTGTTTTGAAGGGGAAGCAATGGTGTTCATTGTCTGGGAACATCTCCCCCCACACCTCCCACCTCCCATCCCACCGCATGGGGGTAAGCGTTAAAGTCTCACAGTGGTAGCAGTAACTTCAAAAGCTGTCCCATGAATGGGGCTATGTGACCCCTGCCCACTACCAGCAGCTAAATTGGTAGATAAAGAATCAGGGTAATTTGTATCGACTCAATAAGTTACTATGTGGCCAAACAGGAAGGTCATGACTTCATGCCGCAACTGAGACCCCATGGCAACCGGACATCAATGTAACATCAGTTCTCAAAACAGACTTGATACACTGTCAACAAGGAGCAATTGTGCAAATAATATCAGCCCTGATAGCGATATACAAGGGGGCAATGGGCAAAATGAGGAAGTGGCGCTATTTTTTGGGCATCTGCATATGTTTGTTTGAGAGAACGGCTTTCAGCATGAGATCATAGCCGGATGGGCGGAAAAGGGGTGGGTGGGTGCGAAGGAGACAGATATGACCCTCTTCAGCCCTCATGGGAATGACAGGGGAGCGGTATTCCCCCTCGGTCCTGCTCAGTTTGCTCAGCTCAACCAAAATTCTCTGAGCATTAAAATCAATGTTGCCATTGTTAGGCCAAACAGTGCATTCTGACCATAGCCAATGCAAAGAATTCCCAAGGCCTTGTCCCGATGGTCCACTGGGACTTACAGATTCGATTATGAGAATGGCCAAGGTTGTCTTTCACCCCCTCTGAAGAATAGGCTTCCTTGTTCCTGTCTGGGACAATGGCGTTTCTAAGTGCCATGTGAAACTTGCTGAACTTTGTGCAATAATTCAAGCCTTTGATTCGACAAATGTTTTTGTGCCGTCCTCCACATCTGCAAATACCTCCACATTTTGTGTCTGAGAATAATGTGGCTTGGAGGTTTTCTCATCCCCTTGCATATGCGCCGAAGAGAAAATAAAAAAAGAAAAGAAATGGAAACGAAGAATGGAAAAGGTGCGGTAAAAAAAGTTGGGCACGTACATAAGTTTTGCTATTTGGCTTTTGTTGTTTGAATTAAAATAAAGGTTTCCTTCTGGGCTGTCACAATCCATTAGAGGCAGCGAAGAGCTGCTATCACTGCACAGGCTGGTTCTCCCGGAACTGGGAGTGAAGCTGACGGTGTGTGGAAACTAACACGGGCACTGCGCTGTGACCGTGTCACCTGCAATCAGCGCCAGCACCCGGCCAGATTAATCATGACAGTAGGCAATATTTCCAACATTATTAGAAGAGAAACCTAATATTTTGGGACATCAGGGATCCGGGTTCTGGTGTCCATCAAAGTGAGAGCCTTCATTTTATGCTCCGTGGATGGGTAACCTCGGCACTTAACCCCTTTTAGATATTCCATCTCTCTCCTCTCCTGTCTTTCAGAGCTGAGCTCAGCCCACCTTGGAGAATAAGAGATGTCTGGCTACAGTTATGCATTCAGCCAGCCTGTAGTATCCACACCTATTATGCCACATTTTCCGACAGCAAAATAAGTGATCGTAAAGTGATCTGAAAATAATGTCCCAGCACGCTGAACACCTTTAAGGTGCTTGGCTGCAGACCAAAGGGCTGCAAGAAGTGAAAACAAAAATGGCAGCCCAGTGTATTGTATTGTATCTAAATGATTTTAAGCATTGTAAAGGAGGAAGCTGTAAACACCGCAGACAGCAGATGACATCCATCCGTGTGTCTGCATTTGCTCCACTTTACAAGTTGTTATTATTATATAATGCTTTAGGTATCGTTATCTAACTATGAAAAATATTTCTTATTAATGTGGATCGTCATCATTTCTTCATATGCCAGAATATTTTATCTTTGTTAATGAGTCAAAAAAATCAATACATTTAAAGCATAATACAGTTTTTAATTATATATGCAATCCCCCTATACATTATAATGTTTTTGTTTCCCGCTTGAATTGATTGTATTTTGACATTTTATTTGCTGAACAATATGACTAGGCTTATCAAAATAACCCTAATGAAATATGAATGATAATATTAATAGTAATAACAATAACCCATTTCTTATTTATATTTATTATTTAAAATCACTTTGCTATTACATATCCATTTTTAAAAATTGCAATGTATTGCTTTGTAATGATTTATTAGAATAAAAGAAATAAATTAAATCTGGTAAAATAATACCACTATAAAACCTTTTTTATTTAAAATTTCTGTTTATTTTTCATCTAGCTTGTTCTCAAGAAGGGCCATTTATTTAATTGTCACTTTTTTTGCCTGCGCGTAATCTATAAGAGGTAATGTATTCATTGATCTGTCTCTCTCACCACGCAGTGCAGCTCAGTGGCTGTTTTCAAGCCAGCACATGTTTGATTTGTCTGGCACAGGACGCTTTGTGCACCAACGTGTGACTGTTCATTAAGGAGACTTAGTGTGTGTAATACACCATAGCGTTTCCCCATTTATTTAATTTGTAAGGCTCTGACATCAATTGTTGAGCTTCGTTTGCCCAGTCGTGGCATCAGATGTCAGTGTTAATAAGATAGTGGAGCTGTGTGTGTGTGTGTGTAAAGATGCAATTGCATGTGTGCTGGGCTTGGTTGTGCAAGGTAAAACTGAAAACGGTTAATTTCGACTGCTTTGTCTGAAAAGATACATAAAGACATTCATTTTAGGCCATTCTGCCTTTAGAAAAATGTGTTGAATGCAATATAATCTCCATTTCCTCAGACATTTGAACTCTATCTATATGTGTGGCAGACTTTTGCCTCTTGGGCCATTTCCCACATTCTTTGCCTGGGTTTTAGGACAAGACATTTATTGACCAGTCACATATTCTGTCCTTTTAGATTTCTATCGGCCTTTTATGCACAACAGGCTCGTGTTTTAAAACGAAACCCCATTTGAATAACGGGGGACAAAAGGATGGTCTAAATCAGACAGCAGCCTTCTATGTGCTGGAAAACATGACTTCACGACACACATCCTCATCTCAAGCCTGGACTCTTTCCTTCACATTGGCTCTAACCATAAGCGCGCCTAGAATTTGATTAAAATGGACAAACACAATGGCCAAAGGTCTGCGGTGCACACTGGAGACTAAATGGCATGACTCAGAACTCAAACGTATTAGGTCACAATTAAGAAGCTCTTTGTCACGGACAGAAAAACACCCTGATGGTGAGTTCAACCCACCCACTCACAGGTCCAAGCATAATTCATGTGACAATGATGCCCATTATATTCTTGTTATGGCAATTCTGGGGAAAGGATGTTCTAACAAATAAGATGGTTAGCTTGTACCTTAAAAAAGGAGGGAAAAGAAGGATAATTCTGTCGACTGATATATTTGTACCCACGCACTTTGAGTCACCTCACAAAAGATCCAGTGTTTTCTAATCTCAGCAGCTGGGCTCGAATGGAGAAACTTGGAATGCTTTGTAGGCTACGGAGGAGAATTTATTCTTTGTGGAGTTTTGTGAAGTGTGTTTTACCATACGCCTTTGCACGGGCTGTCAGACATTTGGAGTAGCAACAGGCTAAAGAAAGTTTGAATAGATTAGCAGAGTTATTGCAAATCTGCAGCCCACTAATGGTTTAATCAGTGGGCTGCAAATAGAGACTTTGTTCTGACAGGCCAGAAAGGTGAATGTTGGTTTAATGAGAAGCTCTGTATGCACAGTCTTAACCTCTGTGGGGGTAATTGATGCTTTGCCTTGATTTTATTTTCTGGAAGTAGTATTTTCGTAAGGATACTAATGCAATTGCACATTTCATTTAAAATATTCAGCTTAAACACCTTCATTTGTATTAGTGGGATTATTTTATTTGGTTAACATGGTTTTCTGTGACTTGTTTTACATGCGTTGTTTAAATAAAGCATATATTATATTATAAAAAAAAAACTTGCAGGTATCCCAGCAGACACATAATGTCTTAAGACATTAATATTAGGTTAGATTTAGGTTGCAAGCATCTAAGGAAAATGCTATTTTGACATCCAAAAACAACGTGAAAAGACATTGATATTTGGTTGTTGTTAGGTATTGTTGCATTTACACTGCATGGTTCAAGTGACTAAATTTTTTCCTTCCATGTGGCACAGATCGGATATAGCCCATGTACATATTAGCAGGCACATGGATCCACATCCGATTTACTCAAATCAGATTCAGGCCTTGTACATATGTGAAATTTATCCAATCGGAAATCGGATCCATGCCCTCGTGTCTGGAGTATAAGCAGGTAAATCAGATTTTCACCTATACGAGTCGCGCATCATAAAAAATCATAGCGAATGACGTCAACGTTTTAACGCTTTCACTGCCAAGTAACCAGCAAGAGAGTGCAATATCTGCCACGTAACCAATATAAACTATTATAAAACTACTGCATTTATCACATGCATAAATCACGCCATGGACATCACATTAAAATGCCTACTGGTTTAAAAAGGCCTAGATTAAAAGAAGGTGGCCAAATGAGGTATTTTCTGTCATAAACTATAGTAAAACAACTTGTCAAAAAGAATAAAAAAATGAAACCCTGCAAAAAGATTAAATACAGGAACGAAGAAAAGGGCGCTCTTTTATAATCAGCTGTCAGTCAGCGTCTGTTCTTTTTTTTCCTGGTCATTGCACCTTGTGCAGTGTAAATACAGACAATCGGATACTGACATTTATTCGTCAGGTATGGCAACCAAAACCCAACGTCTGATAAACGTCATATTGGTAGCGTCCACACAAGCTGTAACATCATTAGATATTGATATTTAGTTGTTTTTAGGTTGCGTTGGAAAGCAACCAAAATGTAATGTTATCCATGTGTCTGACGTCAAGCCAATTTTTATTTACAAACAACATCCCACAACATTGGGATACGACGTCAATCTGACATCATGTTGACGTCCTGTGCTTGTTGGGATTTGACTGGCGCAGCTACAAATATTACCATTTACTGTTTTTCCTTCAAAAATTATCACATTAAATCTATGGAAGCTTGTTTCTACCAGTAAATGAAAATAATAATAATAATAATAAAGAGCATATGATAAATAATATACTCTTATTGTGACACAATTATAAACTACTTTCTAGCAGTTTTGAGTTTACATTTAGCAGTTTTGACATTTCTTTAAATTGAAAAAAATAAACTTGCAAATGCATGTTATAAAGTCAGAATTATGAAATTCAAGGTCAAAATTGTTATATATTTTTTCAGATTTGCAAAGCAACCTTGCAGATCTAAGAAAGAAAGTCAGAATTGTGAGTTATATAGTTTTGGGAACGAATTAGCAATAATTTAGGTATTTCAATCCCTCTCTCTTCATCTTTATCAGCATTGCTTTCTCACTATGGTTGATCACTGAAGTAAACCATAAAAGAATGATTTTTTTGTTGTTGCAAAAACAGCTGCCCTGCAGGCCTGGCAGTTTATTAGTTGAAATGCAGTGTAATAAGAGAGAGATCAAGAGCAACAATCCTCTGATTCAATAAAGCAAATGCTTTAACACAAAAGTGCAAAGCCTCAATCACTCTCCATCAAAATGTGAAAAATAATTTTGTCTATCGACTGTCTGCCAATCGCACATCTGCTCTTAAGTGAGTCGTCTTCATTGAGCCAAAGTTTGTGATCACATTTAAAGTAGTCACATTCCAGAGGAAAGAACCTTGCAGTGTCACATGTGTCATACATCTGTGAGCAATATTTCAGCTGAATTAGCATTGAATATTGGTCATGTGGGGATTCACACAGATGCGTGTTGACGTTGATTATGAAAATAGGCAAGCAATTTGATTAACTGCTCATATGACTACATATATGCCTCTGATATTATAGTCCAAGTACCACCTTGTGCTCAAAAGGTATTTGACAAAAAAAAAAAAAAAATTGAATCTTTAGTAAAGGAAGTTTTCTGTGCTTTTGGAGAAAATTACCTTATCATATGTATTTTATGGGTGGTTAACATTTTTTTTTTTTTACAAACCACAAATGTACGATTAACTGTAAATAAATAAATAAATTACCTGAACATTGTTAGCATAAATGTTTACCTTGCATGGCCTTAATTTTTCTAATTTTTATCTGGTTGATAATAATAATGTTAATACTACTACTACTACTACTACTACAACTACTACTACTACTAATAATAAAAATAATAATAATAATAAAGAAAACACCACACAATCCAATCAATTCTTGCAATTATCTCAGACTCAGACAGGCAATTAACAACGATAACTGATTTGTCACAAGTATGAATTCCTGTATCCTGAAACAGGGTGCTCTTCACGAGCCTTTTCTTAGCATGGCATGTTGTGTAAATTGTTTCACAAAATTTCAGTGGCGTCCTTGTCTCGTCTCTAATTAGTTGTCAGCAGCTGCCTGCAATATGAAACAAAAAATAAGCCTGTTTTAAAGTTATGTGTGGAACTTAATTTGGAAGAGATCAGGACTCTGTTGCTACAAGACCATGGCCCTGTTTATACCTGGAATTAAGATACGTTGTGGTCGATTGTTTCATAAGCAGATGATGGAGAGACATTCCTGTGTTTTATTTCGAGCTACCAAAAACCAAAGAGCGCCGGGTATTTTTAAATTTTGTATATACAGTTGAAGTCAGAATTATTAGCCACCCTAAACATAATAGTTTTAATAACTCATTTCTAATAATTGATTTATTTTATCTTTGCCATGATGACAGTAAATTATATTTTAATAGATATTTTTCAAGACACTTCTATACAGACATTAAAGTGACATTTAAAGGCTTAACTAGGTTAATTTAAAGGCCTAACTAGTTTATTTAGGTATACTAGGCAGGTTAGGGTTATTAGTCAAGTTATTGTATAATGATGGTTTGTTCTGTAGACTATCGAAAAATATAGCTTAAAGGGGCTAATAAGTTTGACCTTAAATGGTTTTGAAAATATTCAAAACTGCTTTTATTCTATTCAAAATAAAACAAAAACAACTTTCTCCAGAAGAAAAAATGTTATCAGACATACTGTGAAAAATGTTTTGCTCTGTGAAACATCATTTGGGAAATGTTTAAAAAAGAAAAAAAACAAAGGGGGCTAATAATTCTGACTTCAACTGTATATGAATTAAAGTAGGCAATGGAAAAATATTATGGAGAACAGCCGTTTTTGTCAAAAGCTTATTCAGGTTTGTGTAACAAGGACTAGTAAGAGAATACAGTACTTCTAGCATATTTTCACCCTCAAACCAAGTTTAAAATCCCATCATTAACAACACCTTCCACAGTGGTTGAAAGTGGGCAAGCTGAAAAGATTTCAGACCCTGTTTAACATTGTCCAGTTGAAAACACATCCTAATACCATGCCTTTGATTTATTATGGATTGAAATATACTAGAGTGCCTTATAAGTATGTTATAGGGGAGTCAATAATATCTTCAAAAAGTTATTTTTATTTATTTTATTTATTTTAATAAAAAATGTGTTAGTAAGATTAGTTAATAGGGTATTTAAAACTTTAAGAACTTTTAATATTGGTATAAAAATACAACTTTAGGCAGCTTTAAAATGTTACAAATTTATTATGCTAGCATAGCATTCTTAAAAAATTTGTAAAAAAAAGTATTGCTTATTCATGACACTCTAATTCCTGACACCTAATCTGACATTATATCTTGCTGAAGCTACTGTTTGACCAGAATTGTGCAAGCATGATACACAATCTGCCAATTGCTCTGCTGAGATTAGTCAATTAGTGCAAAAACACAAACATACAATGTAGGACTGTAGAGAGCATGTTGGGATTAAAACAAATCCACAGTAAGAACGAATTAAGAATGTTTTAGGCTGTTTATAAATAAAATTTGTATACTTTTTAAGAACCCAAAATTAAAATGCTATTTGCATAGTGTATATTTATTTTTTATGTTTATATATTATGTGTATTTGTGTTGTATTTAAATAAATGTATTTATTTTCAGTCAATATTTTTTAGCTCCTAAAGCATCCAAAGCAAACATTTAGAGCATGCAAAGTATGCAGTTTTGAGTTTTTTTTTATTGATTAAATCTGTAGAGCAAAATAAAAAGTATTGCTGATTTTTTTTACGACGGTCACACCAAAACGTGTGATTTCAATTTATAAATGTTAAAATTCAGTTATTTCAGTCAGTGTATCCAAAAAAGCACAAAGAGAAACAATGTTCTTTTGAAGAGAGATTAATCAGGTCAGTATGTGTCATGATGCAGCTGTGGTTGTACACAGCAGATACACTTCACAGAAGGACTTTTGTTGAAACATTACTATATTATGTTAATGTGATCAGAGAGCACACAGTTCTGGCGTAAAGTGGTTTCAAAACCGATGGGCATCATACCTAAACTAATTATCATGTTTGGGAAACAAGTCTGTTAATGTGAGGCAAAACATTTTTTGTATTGGTCCTCAGGTCCATTTTCCAGGGCTGTGGATTACAGTGTTTGTTTTGTGCACTGACCAAAATATTTTACTTCATATGACCTCATTGTATCTTAAGAAGCCACAGGTGCTTTTATTTATTTTTTCCACATTCTAAAACGGTATCTAGCTGTTGACTTGCATTTTATGAGTCACAAAGGACTACCGATTTAGCAAAAAAAAAATTTCAATATTCTGCCGAAAAAAGAAATTATCTGAGAGTGAGCAAACTTACAGCAAAATTTCATTTTTTGGCAAACTATTCTTTTAATATCCAATCCAGCAGTGTATACCGTATATGTAATGATGGGGTTAACAACAGGGGTTGTTTCCAAATGCAGCTTTTTATTAGAATAGTCAGGCAGGCAAGGTTCAATAGCAAATAGTAGCATGAAGATAATCCAGAGAGTAATCGGTGCAACAGGTGAAAGGGTCGAGACAGGTGGCAAAACAATCATAAACAGTAAATAAATAAACAAAGGGTCAAAAACACAGCATGGCAAGACAATGAAACAGCATAGAAATGCACTACAGAGAAACAAGATTCTGAAACAAGACAGGTGTACTGAAACTGGTGTGTGACTGCAGGACATGATAGGTAGTGTTCTTCAGCAGCCTGCATGGACAACATTGCTGGTGATCATAATAACAATATAAGCAGTTTTGGGTTAGTTACTTCAAAAAAATATTTGTGAATTTCACAATCGCAAATACTTTCTAATTACTTTGTCTGAAAGTAACTTAATGACTCAATAAGTAATTTAATTACTTGACTCAACTTCAAATTCTTAAAAATCTCAAAGGATAGAGGATACAAATAAAGCTCCTAATTCTTTCAATTTGACAGGGCCATCTAGCTTTATAAAAACACTTGGATAATGTTAGACATATATATTAATGCATAATATTTCAAAGCTATAATGATACCATATTTCATACATTTGCTGTATTGACGTTAATTTCCGACTCAATTCATTGTTTCTTGAGCATGTGCAATATGCAAATATATTTGTATAAGAAAAAATAAATATGTTTACACTTACTACACTTCATTGAACTTACTTATAAAGAACTCTTGAATTTATGCACAGTATTTTAGACAAGTATATTTTAAGTAACTGAAATTAAGTGACCCAAAAATGAAAAGTTATTCCCCACGGTATGTTTTCAGCTGAAAAGTAATTTATTTACAATAACTTTGAAGCTAATTGCACCCAACACTGCGTATAAGGCAAAAATATCAATGAACGCACTGCTGGGTGTTTGTGAGGTCTGTACAGAAAACATTTCTTCTTCATCTCAATGAGCGATTCACTCTCCATTAAATAACTTTTATCTCTTTTAGGCATATGTTATGCAGTTGAAGTAAACTGAAAAGCCCCCTCTTTCTTCTTAATAATATAAAGTTCATATCTCTCATCAGGGGTGACATGTGGCCTCGGGACAAATGCTAATTCACAAAAACGGACATCTAAAGAATTCTGATTTACCTAACATCAGCTGGAGACTGAATGAATGTCTACTGGACTCGAGCAGAGGTAAGAATCTTTTCTTTAATTGCATTTCCCAGATTCATAATTATGTTCTTATATAAAAGGTTATCTGATAAGTTCTGGTATTGTGATTATGTTTTCATGAAGGTCAATCTGGTGACCTTTATCCTGCATCATCAAAACATCATTTATAATCTTTGTAATCGTCTGTGGAATACAAAAAAGATGCATTTTCCTCACACACAACATTCCAAGCTGCTTGTTTTGATGTAGCACTACTGTAAGCATACATACAATAAAATTATAATGTAAATAAAATGTATTTGCTTTGGAGGATTTGCTTTGTAATACTGATCATGAGTCAAATTGACAGATTTGAAGCTTTCTTTCTATTGTATGAAGCAGTTTTAAAAAAAATGTTTCATGTTTTTGTCAGTTTGGTGTTTGTTGGTGTAAATTAGGGGATATAAGGGATTTTGTTATTATAGGTATTGCAGAAATAGAAAAACAAAGAACAGACAGATAGTTTTACTAACTTTAATAGTTTAGAAATCATTACTTTTTGGAATAACCGAGACTGTCAAATGTTTGATGAATTGAGAAGAGATATTATCAGACTTTTTTAGAATCAAAACAAATATGAGCATTAATAAATTAATAAAATGCTAATATTTATCAAGTGGTCTCATTTTTGTTTCTATAGATAGAAAATAGCATTTTTGCAATGGTGGATTTTAATCCTCCAAAACTAGACATTGTGTAGACATTTTGTTAGAACACTGTTGTTTTGCATTGAAAGGTTTTTTGGACATTTGCTTGGCTATTTTGTTTTTTAGTGCAGTGGCATTAGTACTTTTTTCATTGTTGTCAAAGTATCTAATGAAATTGGAGCCATTGTATTTGATCAGAATTCATTTTAATCCTCTTAAACTAGACATTGTGATGGTGCAGGATGAAAGAACCATACGGAATTCCCTTGTATAATTTTAGTGTCTGCTTGTCTTTAACCCCACCACTGGGGTCTTCTCTAAACCTTAAGGGAGCCCTTAAGGATCTAATTTTCTTGTTAAAAATTCACCAAACAACGGCAGCTGTGCAGTCTTAATTTACCATCTACCTTCATCCTGTCTCAATCACAGAGCAGGAAAATAGTGTCAGATCCCCTTTTCTCTCTCTCTCTCTCTTTCTGCTTCCTTCTTCCCACAAACAGTTGATACAACATGATGAGAGATTTTTAAAAAGCAGCCTTTGTTTGTGTCCTGTTGTGCTGTAGAATGCTTTAATTAGAGGAAGTCGTAGTGCCATCAGAGGATAGCAGCCCTGTAGGCTCATCGTGTATATTTGTTTTAACAGCGCTGGAGAGAAGTGATTGTGTTTTAATGGCCAAGGCCTGTGCTGTGCTTACCAATGCTCTAAAGCACAAACTTCATTTTTATTACCTTGCGGAAAATATTTGCTCGTTGCTTTCCTGTTTTGCTCATTCTCAGCTTTGATCTCCCAGGGTAAACCAAAAGCTTTCGAATCATTACAGTGCTACACCGTAAAAATTGTAATTATAACTAAGATTATTGGAGCGTGGTTTGCAAGAGAACACTATTTCAGGGTTTTTGCATCAAAATTTCATTTTTAATTTAATGAAGTCTGCTGCTTTTACATGCTGTCTGAATTATGGTAATAATATGAGTTTCCTACTCACAAATTGGACATAAACAGCCTCCATGAAGCCTCCAGCAAAGCATGTTAGGAAAGGTTACTTTTAAAACTAATATATTACAATCTTAAGCCAAGCCAAGATGAAAAAAACACACACACAAA
>CAIGQZ010007154.1:5225979-5248225 GCA_903798205.1 Danio tinwini
TATATATATATATATATATAACACATTACTTTCCTTAAAAAATTATCACATTTAAGCTGCTTTTTCACTATCATGCCCGAACCGTTGTAAGAACAGTCAGGTACAGTTGCAGTTGGTAGAGCACTTGATGTCGCCACTTTGTTGTCTGGGTGCCAGCTCCTCCATAGTTGACTAGGCAGAAGTCTGCAATTTATTTATTTGTTTATTTTGTTATTAAACAAAATAAATATCATAAAAAAGTGTCCCAAGAACATAAATATCTGATAATCATCTATACTCTATCAGTTACAAAAAATAACTGCAGTAAACTTCTGTGCAACAGCAGTATATAGAAGTATAACTGCAGTAAAAGTAATTACAATAAAGTAAAGTATAAACACAGTTCAAATACAGTACAATAATGTTCAACAGCAGTATAAGTTGCAGTAAACTGGAGTAAAAACATATAAACTCCATCTTTACTGCACTTGTGCTGCTGTAGTCTAATATGCAAATGGTGTGGTAGGAACAGTACTGCACTTGTGTTCCAAGGGGTTTGTTCCAAGAATCTTCCAAGAATATTTTGTAATTTTTTCAGGGATGTTTTTTGGATTCGAGTAATTTTCTAATTAGAATTTTAAGAATTTATTTGCAAAAACAAATAGTAAAAAATAACTGCAGTGAACTGAACAGTACAACAGCAGTAGCCTATATACAAGGATAACTGTTGCAAAGTTCAATGCAACTGCAAAATTGCAGTGTAATGAGGTATAAACACAGTTCAGCTACAATGCAATAAAGTTCAGAAGCAGTAAAATCTGCAGTACAATTGAAGTAACATTAAATAAACTAAGAGGGGCAATATAATAATATGTTATATAATTTATTGCATTTATGTACACAAGTATTACAAATGGACTTTAGTTTTATTATGTATTGCAGAATTGTAGATGTATTTCTATAGTTACTTATACTTATATACTGAAAAGTGTAATACAATGTATTGTGGTAGTACTTCAGCAGTACAACTGTCGTATTACAAGTCAAGAGTGCATTCGTGTAATATGACCATGCAAATCATTGCTCTCATGCTGATTTTGTGCATAAAACTTCTTGTGCGCTGCACTCTCAAATATACACTGTTCATATGCAAATTTTCTTGAGCGCTCTCATAAATACACTGCTCGTGCAAAATTTTTTGTGCACCCTCAAATATAGGCTGCTCCAATTGCCTGCTCTCGCTCGGTGAAATGATGGGGGCTCACAATTTGTGTCTTGTGTTCCCTCTTCCTTTCGTGCTTTTGCACTCCAGAGATCCTTCTGTTAAATTAGTTATCCCAAGAATGTTGATATGATTTACATATTGGTTCACTATTAACAATACACAAAATACTAAAAGGGAAAGATAAATTCTAAAATACTGTACTAGTGTTTTTGATGTATTAGGTATAGCCTACTGTATATGTTGTAGCATTTACAACTCCTTGTTGATGAATGCTCCAGCATACTGTAGTATTAAGTATAGTGAACTTGTAAAATGTAATAAAACTTTTTGTTTTACTATAGTGTGGTGTGTTGTATTAATATATAGTGATTCAAGGTTTTAATATATCACTTTTAAAAGTAACTTTCCCCCAACAATGAATGTGACAGACTGACAATTAAAACATAAGAAATAGGATTAAGGACATTTCTGATAGCATGTGAAGACCACATAACTCTTAAAAGGTTAAAGCTACAGAAAAAGGAATGCGCTGACCAGCACAACCACAGTTTAGCTGCACAGATTAATGCTAGACTGACACCCTTAGATGTAGGGTTAAAGTTGATGCCACCTCAGGGTGAAAAAAGAGAGTTATTGATGCCAGTTCTCCTCTGAGGCCTTAGGGAACAGTCTCCTGGTCCCACACTAACACACAAAAGCATCTCTGTGCAAAACAATCTCAGCAACACATCTAGGGGTGAAGGGGCAGATTGGACTCCCTGCATTTAATGGCATTGTAGATCAATTGTCTGGATACACGCAAACATGTATGGTGCATTTTCAATTGGCCAATTAATATACATTATGATGAAAAGCAAACTAAACGTATCAGTTTTTATTAGGCTTTAATATCCTGCAGATCTTTGTAAAGCCAGTGCGGTTTTAATACCAGCTTCAATCATTTCACTGCAGCCACTATTTTGTCCACTTCTGCTGTATAAAGTCATCCAGTCTCCAGTCGTTAGAGAAAGCGAAATTACATTACTGCTTTACTAATGTTTAATTACATTAATGTGCAATATCAGTCGTTAACGGCCATTAATTATAAATGAAGATGTAATGACGGCCATTAATATTTAATTAAAGAGCAATCAAGTGTTATTTGGCAGTGTTACAAAACTAGACACTAATAAAAGAAAGAATGTTCTCAGCCTGACAAGACAATGACCAGTGTGAAATCATATTTTGCAGAAACTGAAGGAGAAGGGCATGGATACATTTACTCAACCTTTCAGAGGTGAGCATGGCCAGATGATAAGCTCAACTAATGTTTATATTAGTGTTTGTGATTAAACAATTAAGTTGTAGTAAATGATTTGCTTATGTTTTAATCACCTATACATTTTAAATCGTGAAAATGTATGTGGTTCAGTGTAATTTTGGACTCCGTTGATTTTCATTTCATTATACAAAAATGTAATTTTTACAGTTTAATCATTCTTAAAACATCTCACACACTGTAGGAAATAATATCACCTAAAGTGCAGTGATGAATTATAGAAATACATCAAATAATGTATTGACTTTTTAAGATTTTTAAACATCAGCATGAATTGACTAATGCCAAAGTTCAGACTGCGTGATTTTCAAAGTCGTGTCACAGATGTTTTCACACTGCATGACTTTCTGGGGTAGCTTTTCATTGCTGCTGTGTTTACACTGTAGGATGGATCAGTGACAGGGGGTTTTACACTGTATGACTTTACAGTAGGAGAATTGCCAACAACTTTGTCTCGGCTTGCAAACTACATCTCAGAACCAAACACACGCGAGAAGTGGAAACAATGTGCGGTCACATATTATATATTTTGTTATTAACTATACAATTAGAAAGTAGCCTTTAGTGGGGTAGAAAATGTACTTATTTTCCTCACCTGGCTTTTGAAGGGAATTAGCAATTTCCTTCATTTTTCCTTCATTGCGTGAGTCCAAATAGAACAAAAATAAGCGCTTTTAACTTTTTTTTTTACTTTTAACTTCTCCCCCAACCTCCCGCTGGCCTGCAGATACCCATACTAGTGGATGCTGCCCTCTCATTGGCAGTAGGTAATCACCAATGCTATTTTCAGTCAGATCACATTCACACGGCATGATTTGAATCGCCTATTTAGCATGCCAAATACCTGAAGGGGTGTCGGTGACTAATCAACGGTTTTCTCAGATTGCGTCTTTGGTAGTTCACACTGTGTTATTGTTACTCACATGAACGAGCATTGATTTGCCTGTGATTTCATTTCTTAAAACCTGTCAGTGAGTCAAAATTGGGGCTAAATCATGCAGTCTGAACTCAGCATAACTTGTTTAAATGAAAAAAATAAAACAATTTAACAATGGAGAGAGCTTGTTTATCCAATTTAAATTTCACGCTAATAACATTTTTATATACATTTTTTTAAAATGTTGTGTATATTATTCTTTTAAAAAATAATATTTTACTCTGTACTTCACTAGGATCAAAGTAATCTCTTCTTACAAGAAATACAAGAAATTCTAAATTTTAGTGACATGTCAGGAGGGAATGTAAACAGTTTGGTTAGGTTTGAACTAAAATACAAATTTTTCCATTAGCAAAACTGTAGGTATAATGTTATGCTTCTTAAACATAAGAGCACAATCGAAGCATGTAAACTGAAAACAAAATAGGGTCAAAGATTGAACCTTGAGGCATTCCACAAGAAAGATGAAAAACACTAATATTAATCTTCAGTCTTTACATTTACCTATATTATTTAGAATACTGATGTGTTTTGCATTGAAAGTTTTTTTGGACATTGGCTTGGGTATTTAATTTTTTTAGTAACGTGGCATTCATGTTTTTTGTTTCGTTGTGGTTAAAGTATCCATTGAAATCGTAACCATTGTATTTGATCAGGATTCACATAATAAAGCAAAGCTTTGAAAAGTGCAGACACTGCAACAATAACCTCAAGCTGTGGCTGTAGATGGATTCAAATTCTCAAAGACAATTCCTTTTTGTTGCTGTGTGTAAACAAATAGCAGAAATGAAAATGCAGTGGGCTGTTTTAGAGACACAATTGAAGCCTGTTTGTTGTTGAGTTCAGGCCATGCTTTTCTCATAGTTTGCCTTGTGGCCCAGACTGTTGTGCTGAAGAACACCCATGCAGCTCTATTGAGATGGTAAGCACTGCTTGTTTACTCAAGTTTTTCTTTTTTCCACATCTACAGTTACCAGTTAGCAAAACAAAAGGGCCTATGAGGCAGTCATTTGTCGAGTGGGCTCGCAAGCACACTGTTCAAGTGGAAGAGGCCAGCTTGTGGTACGGCACATGTTTGTTAAGGTGGGTTTCACCATTGTTTTAACCCAGGACACCCTCCCTCTGTTCCCTGTGATGTCTTTGTGTCTGTCCACATTGCTTCCAGATTCCCCCTTTCCATACTGGAAGAAAGCTTCAGGAGAGACATTGAGTAAATGTTTATTGGAGTTTATTGTTGCCATTTAAATCAAAGTCCACTTTACAGTACAATTATCTGTACATTTGTTTTTTTTAGGTTGTTGCCTTGGTAGCCAAATTATACTAACATGAATCAGTCAAACCATAAACTCCTAGACATCATAGACATCTTCATAATGCTTAGAAAAACTAACCAAATAAAAAAAGAAAGAACAAGGACTTTAACATGAGATGATTTTTTTAATGCCCCAAGAACTATTAGTGGGATTATATGCTTTTTTTGTCTTGTTCTCACTGCAGAAACTGGGAACAATTTTAGTTTTAAGAACTACTGTGTAACTAACCCAGAACAGTAGAAACTACCAGTGACACATGTTGATGTTTATTGGGTGAATGCACAGAATATATTCATATTTAAAAGTGATATTATTTGTGGCATTTGCCCCTGCAATTTTGGAAGGTGATTTTGTTGGAAAATGCAATTACATTCTTAATTATTAAATTAGCAAAATGCTAGCCTACACTCCAAACTGCTGGGGTGTTTCAAACCAAAGACAAACCCAACCATTGGGTTTAAAAGTTGGGTTAATTTTGTTACCCAGGTGTGTAGTTCGCTAGTACAAAATCAAATTCCTTTTGCATTTCCAAAGAATGAGGAGGACTCCGACTGAATTGATATCGTAAAACGGACACCATTGTTACTGTTCATATAAAGTGCTGAGGAAACCTCCAGGACTGAACTTTATATATGGTAATTACTGTTTTGCCTCTAGACCAGTCAGAGCAGAGTAGGCTCTTAGAAAGGAGTGTTTTCAATTTTGCAATTAACCATTTCAGATACTCTGGGTGAAAAGTGGTGATGCTGCAATGTACAGTACATTAAAGGTGAAATAAAATACCTGTACAAATGCAAACCTGTTGTAGGAGAATTCCAAAACAAAAGATTACGATAAGGGCACTTTAAAACAGCGTCATCACATCTTTATCTTTTTGCTCTGCAGCGATGAAGTCTATAATTCTATTCAAGAACAGTAGTTTCACCAGTTTTCACCAGAATTTTAATGAACGTCTTCCAAGTGTCTTATCTTTATGAATAGATTGCAGATTAAAACAGCTCAACAGAAAGCTAGAATCAGACAATTTTGTCACAGAATATATTAGCATAAGATTATTACTCATCTACACTGACCCCGAAGGATGAGATTTATTACTAATAGGCTTCTTTAGTGCTAATATATTCTGTGACAAAATTATATAATTCTAGCTTTATATAGAGATATTTAAATATACATATATATATATATATATATCATATATATCTCCCCTGACAGTAATGACTAAATGTTACTTTTCATGCACGTCGTTATTATGATCAAAATTACTTCTTGAGCACTTTTGCTCTTTTTAAAATTTATTTCTGTCGCCTGCAACGAATATTGTAGTTAAAGACAGCTGAAAGTCTGGATGAGCAGACTGAAAAAAGAAAAACTGTTTCACTGTTCCTATGCACTTCAACACGTTGAACTTAGTGACAGTTGTTAGAGTAACGTAAAATATAAAACTTTCAATTGCTCCATAAATGAAATATCTACAGCTATTCTCTGGCTATGAAAGCACATATTTTAGATTAACATCAAAGCTGTAACGTTTGTTGAATGCGCTGTCGCACAGTATTAGTGGAGGCTGGTGTGTGAATAAGCTCCTAAAGTCATCAGTATGCAGAAAACACTACATAGTAATTAAACACAATGCCCTATGATACTTTCACCCTATAATATTTCATCCAATTTTGTCCATCTGATGGGTCTAACCCTCATGGAGTCATAAAGAATTGGCAATATTGGTAAATAAAAAGCATATAAGAAGGAGCACAGTGCTAATGCTGACATCAAATTAAAGAAACTTTGAATGAAAATCCACCCCCCCCAATCTTTATATATGCATTTTTTTTGTTGTTGAAACATACAGTATCACAAAGTCTTTCTCTTTAAGCTAAAGCTATTCATATCATAGCACTGGGTTTGAGACTGTAAAAAAGGGCACAAGGCGCTGACATGACAATTTTATAGGGACTGTTAACAGGCAGGCAAGTTCACCAACCACCCCATTACTCTTCCTCCCAGATGAGTCCTAATAGAGCAGTGGAGACTACAGGGTCATTAGTAAGAGCCGATATATTTTTCAATCCATTTTAGTTACCAGTAGCAAAATCCATTATCTCACAGTTAGAGGTATCAATGAGGGGTGTCTCAGCATTATCTTTTTATATTCAAAGAGAAAGTCTCACCTCACTGGCACAGTTAAGTCAGTGTAAGTTGTGCAGTAAATTATGTTTGAATACACTTTGTTTTTAATAATTTGTTAGATTTCAGATGTTAGATTTGTTTAACCACAATTTATTTGCATAGTTATGCCTAGAGAAATGTCTTACATATTTAAAGATGATTTGTAAAACTTTTAATATACTTTCTGTTTTTAATTGGTTAACGTTAATGTCTATAGTGTATAAAATGATCTTGTATACACGTCACAGTACTAAGTTAGTTGTTTGTTCCCAATGTTTTCCCAGTTGCATCAGTTGGCCATGATGTATATACCAGGGCTCGAAATGAACCTTTTTGCTTGGTAGCACTGGTGCTCCTAACTTGAATGGCCCGTTTCCACTGAGAGGTACAGTACGGCTTTTCACAAAACAGATGCTTTATACACATAATTACTTGTGTATAAATGTCCATTACTAACATTTCTATGAACATAATTTGATTATAACTGCAGATCAATTATAGTGTAAAATAGCCTACCGTAACCTCTGCAATTATATAAAATAAATAAATAAATGCAACATATATGAACACATACAGACCCTTGCAGTTTCTAATATGTTATCAATTACAGAAAAATCACACACAGCATACATTTAGTCCTTATTTTGGTTCAAAAACAACACGAAATAGAGCCCAGAGTCAGTGCAAACCTCTCATGTGTGTCTTTAATCTTCAACAGCACATGTAGAATCTTGTTAGAAAGTACTTTCGTCATTTTGAGTTCATAATAGTCTAAAAGGTGATGATAATAGTTTAACATGGCAGTTTGTTCATCTTTTAGGTTGCAGAAGCATCGTTTGCTGCAGTTTTTTCCGGCTTCTCCTTTGTTTGTTCACGCTTCACTCTCGCGTTTGTCTCTTTCTGAAAGGATCGGATATCAGAGCGATTCAATGATCACGAGCATGTTATTAATATGAGCTCAAAAAGTTTGTTATTTCAAATATAGACGCGCAGCGAGCTCTCTAGAGAAAGTGAAACCGCTCACACTTTTAGACAGGCTCGTGAAACAACAACAGGACACAGCAGATTTTGTTCTTCTTGGTTTTGTGGCTGTACATCAAGATGACAACAAGGTTTGTTTGAGCTCGGGTCAACCATGGCTCATTATTATATGTATATATTATTATGTATATATATATAGTCTATAGTCAATAGTCTAGTTCCGCCTTATGGTGCCCTTTGGGCAACACAGGCTCATTCTGAAAACGTAGTCCTTTATATGTTTCTGGAGGCCGCGAATTATGTAGTCAGAGGTACATATGACTGCATTTCGTTTTTTAAACGAACGCTACGGGGTGGTATGATGCCATTCCTGTAGGCCTATACAGAAATGCCAACTGATCCAGCTGGAGCTCAAACCAGTGACTTTGTTGCTGTGAGGCGATTGTTCAACCCACTGCCCCACTGTGCTGCACCGACCAATTATGAAACGTTATGAAACTTATTAAATGTGTACGCGGTGTTACATTTTACATATAGCTGCCACTTGAACGGCTGCAGCATCCTGACAATTAAATGAAGGATTAAACAGAACCTCTCATGCTTAAATTGTGTTGATGTGGCAAACGCTGTTACCTGCAAACTCCGGCTTAACAGTGAATGCTTTAGTCATTTTCATAGCGAAAGTATTTTATCCAATCGTTAAAAAGTGTAAATGATGGATTAACATTCACCACATGATCACTAATCAGATATGCCATTGTTTGTATTTTCAGGTGGTTTCTAAAACAAAATCTGTCAGTGTTGTTTTCATTCTCTCATCTTCAGCTCGTTATATTTCCACGGTTGTAGCTCCCAGTCATCTGAATGCAGAAGGCATTGACTGAGTCATTGACAGCTGATATTAATCAATCCATTTTGTTCAGTGCCAGAGCAGTAGGCCAATCAGAGGAGTTTAAAGGTGGGGCAAGCATTGTAGGTTTTGTTTACCGCAGCAAGTTGACATGACAGCAGTTTTAAACCATTGCTGAGCCCTGTATACTCACTTTTCTCACTAACACAAAAGTAGATATTTTAAAGAAAGCTGAAAATCTGTAACCATTCACTTCTGTAGTAGGAAAAAAAAAACAATATGGAAGTTAATGTTTACAGATTTTCAGCTTTCTTCAAAATTTGTTAAACTGAACAAAAAAACTGATGTTTTAGTTTTGGGTGAAATATCCCTTTAACAACTTAACAGTACTAATCTGATTCTGCCATTGCAAACAGGTCAACAGGGAGATGCCAATAGACCATTAACCTGTAGCTTTGGACTGGATTTATTGAATATCAGCTATTCATTTCCATAACAAAAAACATACAAATGTAAAATACAATGAATACATTCTTTATCCGTTGAAACACATCCATCTGGTTCCTCCACCACTCAAGATGTAATTAAATGTGAACTTGATTATGCAAAAATACGCCATTGCTCAATTATAACTGTGTATGCAACTGTACGTTATGATAGTCATTTTTTCCTCTTGAGGTCATTTGGTCTTTCTGCACTCTCAGATCACAGTCTGCTGTATGCAATGAGTGCAAATACTTCAGCACCACATTTCCAAGAGCTGATACAAGCTCCCTGGAAAAACACGTGCATGCCTTCTTCTTCCATTCTAGACTGTAGTGGGACATGTATAGATACGCAGGAGGAGGCCTGAGTTGCTAGTTCACAGTGTTTGACGTCTTGTCGGAATGCTAACAGTGTGCAACTTGACTCTAGCCCGTGTTACCCAAACAGCACAGGCGCACACTACACCTCATCCCATCTGACTCCTCACCCCACCTGAAACCGCATCCAGTAGGTGTGAATGTCTCCTCAGTCATATTAAGATATCAGTGGTGTTATTGTTAGTAATGCTGCATGTTTTTCTCCTCCTTGTCTCCCTACAGCTGCGCCTATAACTCAGTGTCCGTGTCCAGATCTGTTTTATTTTAAGGAGATTTCAAATGCGAGATGTGATGGAGAACTGGATGTTCTTTGGGTCAAGTTGACTTTCACTGGTGATATTCTAAACCCTTTGAGATGTGCACGGCTTGCATATGGGCTTACCCAACAAATCCAACATTTTTTGTGATACAATCAAAAAGTGGTTTGCATTTAAAGTGGAAGTGCTTATACAGTGCTTTTTAAAATAATAATAATAATAATAATAATAATTCCTTACATTTTATATTGTGCTTTTCTGTACACTCAAAGCACTTTAGACACTGGGGGGGGGATCTCCTCATCCATCTCCAGTGTGCAGCATCTACCTGGATGATGCGATGGCAGCCATATTGGGCCAGACCGCATACCACACACCAGCTGATTGGTGGAGAAGACAAAGCGTGATGAAGCCAATTATGATATGGGGATGGTTAGGAGGCTATGATGAACAGAGGCCAGTGGGCAAATTTGGATAGGATACCGGGGTTAAACTCCTATACTCTTTTCGAAGAACATTCTGGGATTTCTAACGACCACAGAGAGTCAGGACCTTGGTTTAATGTCTTATCCGAAAGATGGCACTCACTGAGCAGTAAAGAGTCCCCTTTACTGTACTGGGGTGTTAGGACCCACAAAGACCACAGGTTGAGTGCCCCCTGCTGGCCTTACTAACACCATTTCCGGCAGCAACCTAGCTGTCCCATGTAGTCTCCCATCCAGGTACTGACTGGGCGCAGCCCTGCTTAACTTCAGTGGGCAACCATGAGAGAGTTACAGAGAGCAAGCTGCCGGCAAAACAGATTAAGGGGGCGAATCACACCGAACACCCTTTTACGTTCCAAAAACTTAAGGCACACTGCACTGCCTTTTTTGTTGACAAAAAAAAAGAAGTGCGGTGCGCTTTTCATGTCACTAAGGCAATGACTAAATAAGCTGGGTACTGTGCCAGAGTGTTGCTGTTGATATGGTTATAATTTTAATATTTAGTAATATTATGATATTCAAGATTTGTGAGTCATACAGCACTGGATAACTCAAAACAAGCAACCACAAATCTCTCCTCCATTTTCAAAAGTCTCTAGTTTTCTTAACACTGCTGTCACCTCAACGGAAACCCCACCTCTGCTTTTTATTTGATTGGAGAATGAAACAGATGCGACTGATGTAACACGATTTTTCCGTTCAGAGTTGACTTTTTTTCAACTGCGAGCCACATCGTACGATAGCAAAAACGCAAGACGCAACAGATGGTTAAAACATGTGGCGGGCTGGGCGCATAAGCAGCGTGCAAAACGCTCGCATCCGTTAGTAAATTATTCAAAAAAGGCACCTCTCAACACAAAAATCGTGTTTGGTTTGATCAGCCCCTAATGCTTTCATATAGCAGAAGGACTGTCTGTCAATCATCCACTGAAGTTTTCATAGAATAGTCAAAGTGTATAATGACAAAATATTAATACCAGTAAAGTGTCTTGGCTGAGAACTTGATCAAATTGCTCTAGGCAGATGTTAATGCCACGTGTAAATGAGGTTTATGATTACATCTACAGCCAAAAATAAGCTTAAGGTTCCTACTGAAGCCACCTTTTGACATTGCCTATATTTATATGCGACTGAATAATTTGTTTGTAATTAGACTGACAGCTCAATCAGACTGAAAACCTTCATACAAAAAAGTTGATCGATCTGATTGAGCTTGGTTCAAAATTTATGTCAATTGGACTGCATGAACTGGCAAAATGGTGTCTAATTCAAAGAACTGGTTAATTTTGTTCAGTGTATTGCATTTTAACAAGTTGACCCTTTTTGGTGTTTCCTTATAAATTTGTGCACTCCCCGCAGGGAAATAGTGAATGATTTCTGGAAAAACTACATACTGATTACAGACAGAAGCAGACGAAAAGGTCTTCAATGTGAGGGAGACATTCAGTATATATGAGCGTAACTCAAAATGAAAACAAACAAACAAACTAATGGAGCTATATCCTTCAAGTATGGTGATGGAAAGTTCTGATCATTTGATCAAAAATGTTACATATTGATTCACTGCATATTGGTGCAAACTGTTTGTGAGCAGCTACCTATGTCAGTTTTAAAGGGGTGGTCCAGAGTGCAATTGTAAGGCTTAGTTGTGTTTATGGGATGCAAAGCAATGTGTGCTCATGCTTAATTTGTAAAAAAAAACACATTATTGTTTCATATATCTTACTTTGATTATAGAGTGCTACTCAGCTAACATAAAAACCACATATTTCCTAGTTCCTCCGAAAGGCCCGCCCTCAAGAGGCTCTAATTGGTCATCTAACATAATGTGCTGTGATTCCTGGATCGGCTCCACGTCACCAGAAAAAGCATCATGCCTCCACAAGCATGCGCTTTGCCTCGGCTGTGTAAATACTGGATATTTCTCAATTCCAAGAACGCAGAGAACTGCTAATTGTTAACTGACTTGCGTTCTTGTGAAGACTGGTCTTGCCAGGTCACTTCGGAAGAAGGAAATCGGGAGACCACGAGAACAGAGAACGCGTCCGGTAAGAAATGGGATGCTGCTTTCTTCCTGATGGTCACATGACCTTTGTGCGTTTTTAATGGCAAACGATTTAAACATTACAGCATTTATACAAAGATTTATTGTTGTTCCCCTTTTCAAAATATATACTATGCATAAAGACTTTACAAATATATGTTGCACAATATAAATAAAACAGACTTTAATACGAATTTCAGCAAATAAACAGCTTTAATGTGTTGATGCCTTTATTTAGATTTTCATGGTAATGTTTATATTCACCATTTAATTTAGGATAACTTCTGAGATAAATAAGTTATATCTGTGAGCTTTAATAATAAACCTGTATAAAATGCTGCGCTTCCCATCTCCAGTCGCAATGACTTCTGGGACTTCTCGAGCGAGTTCACTGCTCAAGTCT
Organism: Danio tinwini; assembly: GCA_903798205.1. Lineage (NCBI taxonomy): Eukaryota > Metazoa > Chordata > Actinopteri > Cypriniformes > Danionidae > Danio > Danio tinwini. The sequence goes on from CAIGQZ010007154.1 coordinate 5,238,804, forward strand.
GCATCCATGCGTCCTCGATATCAAGAACACATCCGGGAAGTTTCACGCGTTCACAATCTTGCGGTCTTGAGTATTGGAACTGAACTTTGGCAGTTGATGATGACGTTATACGAGAACATAAGGACGCAAGATCGCTGAAGAACGCATATTGAGAAATAGTCACTGTCAGCCAGAGTAGCTAGCCGTATCAGTTTGAGCCTGAATCAGACAGAAAATGACACAGAGGACACAGCTGAAGCACATGCCTGCTCTATTAAATAAAACCTGACAAGTGTCTTTCACATATTCGGAATAAGCATGTGTAAGTAATATGAAATGTTCACATATCTTTTGCGTGTTCGTTATTTGAGATGTAGAACGCACAGAAAGCGGCTGTATAGAGAGAAACTACACGGGCTGATGACGACTGTGAGTGCTTACAGAAGTGTGACAAATAAATATGAATTTGTAGTAAATTGTTAACGGTGCCAAACATCATTTCCTGTTGTTTACGTCCTCTCTACAACATACCATTAACACTAGAAACTGTGCATGCAATAGATCAATTTTAACAAATAAAAATATTTACAGGTTGTGACTCACAATCCACAGCTCCTTCAACTATGGTTGGAGCAGCTTCTTTGAGGAGATTTAAGTCAAATCCAGCACTGAATTTTCAAATTCTAGCTATATATATATATTTTTTTTACAATTCTTTGGAACATAATTAAAATTACATTGTAAGCACTTCTCTCTTTGTGCTGTCCTTTGGAAGCCAAAATACAGAAACAGAACCAGCTCTGTGAAAATAGCAGCGTTTGGACGACATTTTAGCTTTCTCTGCTATAACATTACAGTGCCTCTAGCCACACCCCTTAGCTCGTTCGCTGTAGGCTTTGCTAAGCTAACACTGTAAAAGCCAATGTCTCCCCTTGCACTGAACGTTGAGCCTATTACATTTAGAGATGTTGTTTATGTTCACACAGCTTCATTACACATGAACTAAATTTTAAAATATGATACCGTAGTGGACCACCCCTTCAAAGACTACATTTGCACCCTCATAACCAACAAGGCTTTGACACCAAACCAACAGTAAAAGACAGCAAAAGATGACTGTGTTGTCACCTGTGGCTTGACTATTTTACGTATTGTTGGAAAAGTGGATAATTCGTACAAATTCATACAACTTAATTTGTATGAAAACATTCATCCATTCATTTTCTTTTTGGCTTAGTTCCTTATTAATCTGGGGTCGCCACAGCAGAATGAACCGCCAACTTATTCAGCATATGTTTTACACAGCGGATGCCCTTCCAGCTGCAACCAATCACTGGGAAACATTCATACACACTCATACACTACGGCCAATTTAGCTTACCCAATTCACCTATACCACATGTTTTTGGACTGTGGGGGAAACCGGAGCACCCAGACAAAACCCACGCCAACATGGGGAGAGCATGCAAACTCCACACAGAAATGCCAACTGACCCAGTCGGGGCTCGAACCAGCGACCTTCTTGCTGTGAGGCGATTGTGCTACCCACTGGGCCACCATGCTGCCCCTGTATGAAAACATAGATTTTTTAAATTTGGGGATGAGCTAATTGTGCTAAATTTACTAATAAGATCATAAAATTCATACAAATTAGCCACTAAATCAAAAAGTTACAAACTGCAGTGAGATTGCATTGCCTTAACACACCAAAGGAGCACTTACTTATGATTGTAAACATTCATTCATTCATTTATTTTCTTTTCTGCTTAGTCTCTTTATTAATCTGGAGTCACATCAGCGGAATGAACTGCCAACATATCGAGCACATGTTATACGCAGCGGATGCCCTTCCAGCCGCAACCCAACACTGGGAAACACCCACACATTCTTGCACACATTACGGCCAATTTAGCTTATTCAATTCACCTGTACCGCATGTCTTTGAACTGTGGGGGAAACCGGAGCACCTGGAGAAAACACAAGGAGAATATACAAACTTCACATAATAATGCCAATTGTACCAGCCGGGGCTCGAATCAGCGACCTTCTTGCTGTGAGGCGATTGTGCTACCCACTGCGCCACCGTGCTGTCTTGACTGTAAACAGTACTTGGTAATGATTTTTAAATATTAATTCAATTTAGATTGAAGTGCTGAGTTAAGACGACTTAACAATAGAACACTCGTCTGTGTGGGTCATCCTGAATGCATTGCTTGCTTTAATTATTGTTGCTGGTATTCTAATGCATTGGATTGTTTGCTAACTGAACATCCATGTCTCTGATGTTAGGTCATAATGCTGAACTGAATGAACTGCTATGGATGTAAACAGATGCTGCCGATGGCTTGACCAGGTTGTCCACATGGTTCCATCATTTACACTTATTTATTTAGCAGATGCAAAACTGCATGCAACTGTGCAGAAAATCAGACTACTTACATTATGTACTATTATTATTACAAACATACGTTATCTATCTGTCTGTCTGTCTGTCTGTCTGTCTGTCTGTCTGGCTGACTGGCTGACTGGCTATCTAGCTATCATATTGTCTGTCTTATCTATTCTCTCTCTGGGTTATAGTAGCATGTGCTAAATAGGTAAATGTAGATGCTTTGACTCTTCTTGAACTCTTCTTTCACTACCCCAGAAGTACAGCCTATCCTTGCCACCATCACCAGGTCAGATTGGGGCAAGCACTCGGGGTGGAGAACCATAAGAGCGGCTGCTCATAGGCATAACAAGAGCAGAGGTGATGCCTCCAGTGGTGAGAATGGCCCTGAAGTTCTTGCGGCATCTTCACCTTGTTAGCCTGGTGAGACCTGCAAAAGGGGGTTGGTGAAGCTGATTAAGGACGCTGGTGAAAATCGCAGCTCCATGCGGAGAGAACATCTCTGAGGAGCAGGCGGGGGCAGATGGGAGGTGGTCACAGGAAATCACAGGAGCCCTGACACTGTTTGTGGTGCTGGAGTGTTAGTTCTCACCCATCATTGCCTTTGGTGCCACGGCCCACACTGGGGGAAGTTGTTTTAGCACATTCATAAAAAGCACTATTTAGCATTGTCACAACAACATTTAAAGCAGTGCTACTGAATAGTCATGCACGCACTACAAAGCCAGATGAGGGCCTTTGCACAAGTGTATGTATTACTCTCAGGTAACTGTGAATGATCTCTCCGGGTACAAGTTATAGTGTTGATTACTTACATGACAGGAACAATGATTAAAACTGGGAGATGATAATGGTGTGGCATTCATGCATTGACAACTTTGACTCTAGGTTCCTTTCCGAAGGTTGATGTATGGCATCATTAGGATAACCTCAGGCCTTTAAAGACACTAATCTTCTTCATCTTGTCCTTCACACTTTCCTGTTTTGACATTTAGAAATATGTGTGTGTGTACAGTACCTGTGGTGTGTCTATTGGCAATAGAGGTTCTCATAGCAGCATTGTGTGTTTTAGTTGTTTGTCTGCTCGCATATTACACATAAAAAAACATATAAAAACAGGATAAATGTATATGCTTGTGTGAAACTTGCCGTCATAATGGTAGGATGTTACAGAAACACGGAAGGACGTTATAATGGGGAAAAAATGGGTAGAAGAATAAAACTGGGTGGGAGAAAAAAAAACTGAGTGATAGGAAAATATATATATTTTTAAGTTTTTGCATTCCCTCGCAAAGATGTTTTGCGTTATTTTGCAAAGATGTTTTGCGTTCCCTTGCAAAACTGTTGTTCCACAAACCCTTCCTGTTCACTTCATACACTCCTGTTTTTGCCAGGATTCTCTCGTATTTTACCATTCTATCCCACTATGATCCTATCATTAAGTATTTTCCCATATTTCTACCATTTTTTTTTATCTTAAAAGGACATTGAAATTAATATAAAAATGTCTGCATTCATTTTTCCAATAAAACTTTGTGTCGACCATCACTCTTTATATGCTAACTCTGAATCAGCGAATGCATGTGTAATCGCTGACTGACGGACGCACTCCGTTTGATACACTGATCTCAGATCAGCTTCTGTACACACCATTTAAAGTGACACCTCTGTTATCAAACAAGTAAAGAGCAGCAAATGAATTTCTCATTTTGTTTTGTTTGATAAAAGAGGTGTCGCTGTAAGAATGCACAGATCTATAATGAACTGTTTGTGCTCATTTAAGAGATTGTGTTTAAAATCAAACACGCAGGACAGACATGTATAATTACATATTGTTAAGTGTATTTGTCTGTTTAAACACACACCCAAATCCCAAAGTGTCCTGTTTGAGTTTTCCAGTTAAACATTTTGGTTCTTTCTTCTTTAGTTTATTTATCATTTTAACCTAAAATGTATTTGAAATGTTTCAGTTTTCTCCAGTTATATTATGTTTTATGTTTTAGTACTTGTATTTTACCTTGAGTATATCTCCGTTTAAGCATAGCTGAGTTTCATTTTTAGTTTACATTTAACAACAATGTGAAATGTGGCCAAAAAAAAAATGAATAGTAGTCTCTCAGGTTTTATGTCTGTAAGGTTAGGGTGTTCATTCACATGAATCACGCTAAGTATAAGTAATAGGCATTAGTGATGCTTACCTTAGCAAGAACCGTAAACTAGAATCACATGCTAAATTGGTAAACACCAACATGTAATATAAGCATGCAGCTAATTTCAGTTTCTTTTTTGAGCGCTGTCTGTATCCATCTAGTAGCTCTCTTGATTTTTAAATTTGGTTTGTCAGGGCATTGGAATGGTGGTGGCTGTAAACACACTGTACCACCGTCAGTCCAGTCAGGTTGCACTGGGCAAATGTTTGTCAGATCATCTCTGTAAACATGCACACCCTGACAGGGTCATTCAGAGGGTGTCCAACATTTAAGCCAGTGCGCTGATACCGCAGTCATGTCAACGGAAGTGTAAGGATATACCCAGTTTTCCTAACAAGTCAAGCTAGCCGTAAAGTCCTCAGGCATCTGCCGACTCCAAACACATGCCCACCCCTCCCACGCCCCAAAATACACACTTTATTTTCAGCATATGTCTTCTTGATTATTCTAGCCACTGCATTTTCGGAGATTAGATTCCCCTTGCTTAAGTGCAAAGAGACAGCGTGGAAAATGAGTGGCAGCGACGTGAAATGTGAAAGGCTGTAGTTTATGGGTAATGGGCCAACTAGGCAGTAGAAGCCGAGGACTCTGGTTTCAGCGCCGCTTTGGTTCGAGACAGGAGCTCACGTCTGCTGCCTCCATCTGTCTGTCTGACTGTCATTCACTCTCTTTTGCCGCTGTTGAAGTGCGGCTTGTGTAAATGAGAATAGCAGACATGGTCTGTAAAGTGTTAAGTCTAGGCTACTTTATGTGATGAATAACATTTATGTTTCAGTTGCCTACTTAAAGTTTCCCAGGATTATATTTGTGAAAGCCATAGGTCAATGTCATCAGTAAACATGGCAAAGAAGTGGCTAACACTTGCAGCGTGTTAGCTAAGTAACTAACAGGTGTGTTTGGATACAGTTGGCTAAATTTGACTAATTATTTGTTCATACTCTGCACTTGTAAACTTATTTAGAAGGCGATAACATATTTTTAGTAAAGTTTTAGGTCAATGTCATTAGTAAACGTGACAAAAAAGTGGCTAAATGCATGTAGCATGTTAGCTAATCATGCTACAGGTGTGTTTGGATATTGTTGGTTAAATTTGAAACAAACTTTTTTATTTATTTGCTGGATTTGTGAAATTATTTCACAGCTGATGCTGCTCATGAACTGATTACACACACATATATATGGCTCACTTTGACCCTCTCATTGCTGAGTCTTGTAAACTCTACTGTGAACTTTACGACGCATTTTCCTTGCCTTGCCTTCCGTGTTTTTAAACATTGATTTGTTTTGTTTGTTTGTTTACGTTGTCTGCTGCCTGCCTTCTGACCATCTGCCTGTTTATCAACCACGACTCTGGATTGCCCGTAAACATCTGTATGCTCCTGTGTTACCATCCTGCTAATAAACCCGCGTTTGGATCTGCACCCCTGTTGTCAGCGTCACTTCACATTACACATAAAAATAAGTGTCTGAAAACTTGTAGCCTGTTATCTAAGTGATTTTGTTTGGTTACTAGTGGCTAAATTTAACACTAACTATTTATTTATACTTCAAGCTGATGGTCATTCTTGACATGTTCTTCAAACATGTTTTTTTTAACATTCTGTCAGATATTACATTAGTGATTATTTATGTTTAATAATGAAACAGTGAAGCCATGCAATGATATTTGTTTAGTATGCAAGTTATTTTTTAAGATTCAAAGAAATATATAAATATATGTAAATAACAGCAAATTGCTGCTCCAAAATCAGTTGAGCGATAGACATTTGACATTTTCCCTGCAACTGGAGGGTGTGTTGCCATTTAAAAATAAACAGCACAACAGAGTTTGTGGCATTGATTATTTGAGACAATCTTTGGAGAGAAGAAATAAGAGCTCGCCTGAAAGATAAATGATCTCTGTGTTGGTTTCATCTCGACAAAGGCCAAAGCTCCCTTCTGCCACCATTTGTGCTTCTAGTATTATTAAAGTTTAAAAGTAAGTTGTACAAATGACCCGCTGGAGTTCCCAAATGGCAATTCCGAAATGAATAACTCCGATATATCACAGCTCAAGTTGCTGGGGCTGTTATGCTAGATTTATTAGTCGCTGTATTTTTCTTGCGTCAACTGATGTTCTCAGTCTCCAGGTTCTCGAATGACCACCCTTAGCGATGGAATAGGCTATTCCTGTTAGAGTGTTAAACACCACAGATTAAGACACTTTGCGAAGCTCCCAAGGTACTATTTGACCGCTTATCCTATTAGAAAACAGCCGCAGCGGCTCATCTGACACTCGTTCACATTCAGCTGCCCTGTAACCCCAGATGCATCAAAGTGCTTGAACATCGAAGATTGCTGTGTCCTGAATTCCTGTACTAAACCTGTTTTTGGCCTACACCTTTAGCCAAGCCAGAAGAGATGTAAATCTACTCAACGGTGACTAGTATGATTGGAGGTGACCGATAAAGGGACAGTGACATCATTCCATAAAATCATCAAACATATAAAATGACTGTATATTATTTTTATATGTTGAAGTCGGTCTTGACATGGCATCAATGAGAGCGTACAGAAATGAAACATGACTGGGGTCAGCTTAATGATTGGTTAAGTGTTATGTGAGTACGCTCTGGGACGTTACTAAAGATACCAAAGTATCGATATCCACACATGTTTAGTGAGATATTCCAGATCTGCATAGCACTCATAGCTGCAGTATGACATGACTCCCCAGAGCTTTGCACACGGGGACTTATTGCCAAGCTATATTGTCACATTGAACATTTATTGATTTCACCTCTTGTTTATGAAATTTTCTTCACACATTATTTTTGTCGTCTCTGTATAGAGCATAAACGAGGTGTTAATGATTAATCTAGTATGACTAGCAACTGAAAGCAAAGTTATTTTTATATTATTTAGTTAATTAATTGATTATTTATTTACTAATTATTAATTTTTTTTTTTTTTACAATTTTAATAAGTCATGCTAACAGCAATAGCAATTGTTTTGATGGTTTGCTAATAAACTGTTTGACGGTACAGTATATGTTGAATACAATTAAATATATGTTCAAATTATATGCAAAAATATTCTTTGTCAAACACAGATGGATTTAGGTAATCTTACTTTGTGCCTCTAGCAGTTTTGGCCTGTTAAACAGACCATTAGCCCAATTGTAAATGGATACAAGTGATAGATTTTGGTATTCTTACAGTTTTTCCCAGTCGCTTTGGTGCATTTCTCACAACACTATTTACATTTGCACAACAGTTAATGCATTTCTCAAAACAATTAGTACAAACTGCAAAACCTAGTGGATAACCTGTAAAAGCGTGTCACTTGCTCAAAATGGATAGGTCATTCCTCAAAAGCAAGTATTCATGTCAATGAAAGTGTCAGTGTCATCAAAAGGAAAAGTCCTGACACCATTGTTTATGAACAAGATAGTCAAATGGCTTTGTCATGTTTTCATTATGACAGTTTACTCTGCAAAAAAGTCAGATTGTGGTGACACTTCCTGAAAATGCTCAAGACACCACTATATACTATTTGCACAGCAATTTGAAAACTACAGTAAAGTTAGACATCACTGCATTTAGTGAGGTATCTGAGTACAAGACACTGAATATGAATGTTTCACATTTTTACTGCATTTGCTCTTTGCAATTCTAATTTATTCACAGCATTGGGCAAAATAATAAATACACCCTTATTTACAACAAACATAAACTTCCTTTGGGTAGAGCTGTGCACAACTGTAAACAATATTGCAGTACATATTGGAACTGAACCTATAACACACACAGGTTTGTAAATCATTCATGAAATTGTTCAATTTAGAAGACATTTTCAGGAAAAAAAATATTAACATTTTTTAAATAAAATTTGCTTGACAGATTTTGACAACTAGTTCAACATTTTTGTATGTAATGACTCAAGTAATGAAATGAGGACTATTAGTTTTATGGAATGACTATTCAGCATGCACAAGTTTAGTTCATTTTGACTGACATGACATAAACAAATGATCATGTTACAAACAGCAGAGAGTTGTATGAAAGCAATTGATGCATGTCCGAAAGCATTTGCAATTTGTTGGAAGGAATGAGAACCTGCTACTATGATGTGCACAAATGACTAATTGTTTTGAGAAATGCATTAACTGCTGTGCAAATGTAAATAGTGTTGTGAGAAATGCACCAAAGCGACTGAGAAAAACTGTAAAGGAATCAGCCAATAGTCATTCCAATAGTTGTTATTCGCTAACAAATTCATATCATTTTGGTAACACTTCACAATAGGAAAACAAGTTATTACAGCATTTACACTATACCATTTAGAGGCTTCAGGTTGGTACTGTAGGACTAATTGATTGATTGATTGATTGATTGATAAACAGTGAAAACAGCAATATTGCAAATTTTATTGCAGTTTAAAATAACTTTTTTATTATATTTTGACATATAGTTTGTTTCTGTGATGACAAAGCTGAAGTTTCATCATCATTTGTCTTTTGTGTGACATGATCTTTTCATAATATGCTGATTTGATGCTCAGGAGATTGATTGCCATTGCTGAAAACTGTTAATATTTGCTTAATAATTTTTGGCAAAAGGTGATTTTTTTTGTCCGCTTGTTAAGTAGTGACATATCGGTGAAGTATGGAATAATATTTCTGTGTCCAAGCCACTACTCATTTGAATTGAGAAAATATTTGTTTATAACCACTTTTTAGTTCTATCACACATTTAAGTTAATTGTATATAAAATACACAACATTCTCTGGGCTTGCTGCATCACAAATACCAAGATTTTAACAAATTGTTGCCTTTTACGCCATCAGATATTAGGCATGGAT
>CAIGQZ010007154.1:5263229-5275067 GCA_903798205.1 Danio tinwini
TATATATGTGTATGAAATAGATACACATCATTAATATATATATATAAATATATGTATATCTATATAAATAACTTTATATATATATATAGATATATATATATATATATATGTATTATATTATTTATATTATCAATTATAGATATATGTATGTATGTATGTTGTATGTATGTATGTATGTATTATATATGTATGTATGTATATATTTACACTAAATAACATTTTTGTAAACCACTTTTATTTTGTAAAATGCTTTAAAAATTAGCTTTCTGGTTTTAGTGTTTTGATGCTCAAATAACTATATTTATATCTCACAAGTTTACTGATATGGATTTGTTTTTTTACTGATATGCTATATATAGAGTTTATAAGCAAAATTCAGTGACACATTACAATAAGCTTTCAGTTATCAACACTGGTTAATAATTACATTAGTAATTATTGTAAATTATTAGTTGGTGCCTTAAATATTTAAGTTGAATCAAACTGGCCTTGCAATTTCTGTTCACTAAACTGACTTAAAACATCGAGTTGAACCTCATTTACCTAAATTCACCTGAATGAAGTGATTAAAAGATGTGAACAATGGAAACCCACATTTATTCTTGCTCTGATTTCACTGCTGTCTCAGAATGTATTCCAGAATGAGGATTAAATGTAAACAAGAGCATATTTCAACCATATTTTGTCACGTATGTGCTTTTTAAAGACAGAAAATAAGTTAAAATAAGTGAAATGAATAACAGTATGTTGTCATGACTTACTGTATTGATCATATAAGTGTTACAGTGTTAATATGATCTTATTAAAACCAAAAGTATTATTAATGCTAGCATGAACTGACAATGAACAGTTAACTTGCATTTACAAATAGGACACATCATCAAAACAAACATTAAATAGAAGCAAATCTCAGTGAATCCCTAATAACACCTGTATCTTTTATTTTCGTCGTTATGCCTCTCCAGCAAGTGTACAAGCAAAGTTATTACATTTTTCTTGGCAACCGAGAGTGTTCCAAACATTGCAGTGCAGAATGGAGAGCCTGAGGATATTCGGCTCCAATGGTAAACTAATGCTTCTGTGATAACTGCCCACTAAGTGGGTGGGACAAGGATGCCATGACCCCGCTGGCCTTACTACCAGTCCCTGCTAACAGCTTTGGCCCAGAGGTCAGCCCAATTTCCCCACTGCTGAGTACTCATTACACACACGGCCTGTGATAAATGCCCAGAGCTGCACGTGGTTGCGGTGAGCCTCAGAGTCTCTGGAGGAGCAGTTACTAAGCAACCCCAACCTAAGCCTCCTACTCTCAGCATCCCCTGTCCTCCAACTTGCTCTTACTTTTTTCTCTTTTAACTTATATGCCTTTATTTTTTATTCTCTCTGAGGAATAAAGCTCATTGCGATGGGGCTTTATGAAAATGCTTTTGTTCTAAAAACCAGTTAACTGAATACAGAGAGAGTATCGTAAACACACTATAGATTTAAGAGATTGAAAAGGGGCAAGTGTTAATTACTACTTTAGAAAAAAAGAGCATTTTATTTTATTAATGTACATTTGTATTGTAGTGTAGTGTCTTATGTGTCTTATGATCACTTGCTGTATGTGTGCTTTAAAAGAGAGTATCCTTACATGATGTTTATTAACACACATAAAGGTTTATTTTAAGTGAAAATTCTGTCATTACACTATAAAAAAAGGATTACTGTCTTAAGTTTAGTTAAATCAAATGAAATTTTCTTGTCATCTCAACTTACATTATTTAAACTGAGTAAAAATTTAAACCATGTATAATAAAAATGAGCTGAAACCTGATTTACTTGTTAAAATAAGTCAAAGTAACAAAAACATTTATACATTTATATTAATGTCATATCAGTTTTTACAGTGTATTTACAATTTCATGCACCTAAAAAAATATTGTTGAAAGTAACTGTACCGGAGGCCAGCCAGTAAAGTGCTGGGCAAGTAAACCTCACTCATCAGACCTCTAAAGGTGCTCCCATGCGGAAGGTAGCCGGTTCGATCCCAACTCAGAGTTGCTTGGGTGGCATACTACCAGCAGGGTTACATTGGTCCCGTGACCCGGATGGGAGTGAGGTTTAGGGGGTTGAGTGTAACAGAGGCCAGCTAGTAAAGTGCTGTAAAGTAGCCTCCTTGGTAGAGCAACCGATTATCCTGCGGAAGGTTGCCAGTTCGATAACAGCTCGAAGTTGGTTGGGTGGTGTAGGACCAGCAGGGTTATGTATTGTTAATGTTTTTACAGCTTGTTGTTTTTGTTGTTGCATATTTAGAAATATGCATGTCGTATGTGTTGTATTTTGAAGTTAAAGGAATGAGGTTTATAAACAACGATTGTTTTTTCAGCCAATGATAAACTTCCGGTGAAAGATTAATGATTATTAAAGATTAAAGATTATTTTCAATTTCATGAGGTTCCTTTTACAGCATTGATGTTGTAATATAATTACAATACATTCAGTTAAATAGACTTAAGCATTCGTTTGGTTGTTCAAACGTAAAATGAGAAGAAAGACCATGTAACTTCCAGTGCCATCAGGATCAGCAGGCAAGAGCAGAAACTCTATTGATAAAACTGGGGTAAAATAAACTGTTATATTTTAAAGACATGGCAGAGGGAAATAGAATTTAATGCAGTGATTCTTGTCTGTTCTGATACTCACTTTATACTGTAAAGCTATCCGGCAGTAAAGATCGAACCTTAAATGTGGCAATTTTGTAAAGAAAAGACCTAGAAAGAAGTTCCCCTAAAGCGCTGAGGCTGGCTGGCTGGCTGGCTGAAATTAAAAAGTTTGTGTGAATATATCCCATTGTCTATAAATTTGAACAGAAAATATAATACTACCTATTTTACTACCTTCATTACCTATTTTCTACATTTATTTGGAAGATATTTATTTAAACTGAGAAATTTTTCTTACTGCAATGGCAGTTTTTACTCAAAACTTTTCAGTGAGTTTTTAAAGAGATCAGTTAATATAAGAAAAAAACCAAAAACATAAAATTCAAATCAATCAACCAGTTTAATCCACATCCTCTTTAATCCACATACATCGATCAAAAATGAATCTTATTCTTTTACTTATTCTTATTCGTGTGCTTCATTCATTCATTTTCTTTTTCGGCTTAGACCCTTTATTAATTCTGGGTCACCACAGCGGAATGAACCGACAACTTATCCATCATATGTTTTACGCAGCGGATGCCCTTCCAACTACAACCCATCACTGGGAAACATCCATACACACTCATTCACACACATGCACTACGGACAATTTAGCCTACCCAATTCACCTATACCGCATGTCTTTGGACTTGTGGGGGAAACCAGAGCACCTGGAGAAAACCCAAGGTTTTTTACCAGTGGGTTGAGTTAATGTCAGAAATGCATATGATGATACTGTATAGGTAGCTCAAAATCACATTCCTTCAATAACAACAGCAATTTTACTTCTTGAGTATGTTTAAAAACAAGACATGTTAACCAATCGCCTCGCAATTTCACACTGTAACACACGCACAATTAAAACATGTAATGCAAAACACAGACCAGCACTACACCATTACACCCATTAAGGGCAGTTATATGCAACTAAATAGAGATACGTTTTCAGCAATGATTTAGAACACTCCAGCAAGTCACAGGATCTAATGTTAAGAGGAAGGCTATTGCAGAGTCCTGGAGCCACCACCAAGAAGGCAGGATCATCTTTAGCTTCCATCCTCACTTTTGGAACAAAGAGGGTCAAAGTCTGGGAAGATTTAAGAAAGAATGAGACAGGAACCAATAAACTTTCAATAACTTTATTCATAAAGCAAACAGCTCCTCTGCAGGACTCAACACTTGTTAACCACTCATGCCACAGGCCTCGCTCCCATGGCTCTTAGCCCCGCCCAGACTCGTCATTGCTACCAAATTGACCAATCACAGATATTGCACTCTTGCGTTTCCAAAGAGGTGCGCAACAGGGTCCATGTCAGGGTATGGTGAAGGGTATGCCACTTGTATATGCAGTATGATTGGACTATATAATTTGAAAGCATAAGTATAAATTGGCCTTAAGCAACCATAATCACCTGAGCATCCTTTTCTCAGCATTCTCCTTCCAACTCATACAAACATTATTTATTTTAACTTACAGTATATGCATTTAGTTGTTACATTCTCTGAGCTTTTATTGCAGCTCGTTTTACATGAGCTTACACACAGGACACTGTCGGGGCATAATCAAATGGTCTTGTTCTGAAACATAAGGTTTCAGGTAGGCATTACAAGTGCAGGACAGACCTGAAGGCTTCAGAATGTATTAGAAATATTTCTTGTTCTATTAAGTTTCAATAGAAATCACATTACAGTCTTAAAACTAAAATAACAGAAAAGGTTTTTGCAGCTTATCACATAGATTTATCATAATTTAATGACCAACCCAGGGATAGATTATTTTTAATGACTAAATATGTCAATAAAAGGGACTTTTAACAAAAAACTTTTAACATAAAAAATTGCCAGAGGTCCAGGTTGCTGCATGCATTTTTTAAGGCATCAGAAAACAGAAAACACTCTTTTAATATTGTAATATTTGATTCATCATTTTTCTTTAGCTTAGTCTGTTTTTCAGAGGTTGTCACAGCGGAATGAACTACCAACTATTCCAGCATATGTTTTATGCAGTGGATGCCCTTCCATGCTCAACCCAGTATAGGGAAACACTATACACTAATGCCAATTTAGTTTATTTAATTTACTTACACCGCATGTCTTTGGATTGGGGAAACTGGAGCATCCCAAGGAAACCCACGCAAACACAGGGAGAACATGCAAACTCCACATAGAAACGCCACCTGGCCCAGTCGGGACATAAACAAGTGACCATCTTGCTGTGAGTCGACAGTGCTAACCACTGAGCCACCGTGCTGCCCTAATATGTGATATTTTTCACAATAATTGTTTGTGATATACATGTTTTTGCATACCGTATCAGAAATGATTTGTGTAGTACTTCATGTTTAGTAAATTTAGGATGTTCTGAAACTCTTTTGTGCCTTACCAGACATATTTACTTCAAGTGTATTCTCTTTAAAAGCACTTTGCAAGGTTGGTAAAGCATATTAAGAGACATTTACATCACATGAAAGACTTTTCAAAGATTTGTTTGACTTTCAGGGAGATTATTTTGGGGGGGTTCATATATGTTGTGGTTTTGGTGTACCAAAAAATTTCCAATGATGGACACAAGAAAGAGGGTTACTGTTTACCCACTACTTAAATTAGACATAATGTTTAACTAGCTTTCCGTGTTTATAAGAAAGCACAAACGTACACATACACACCACTAGGATCTGTTTGTGGATCCATTTTATGTTAAGATAATTATGCCAGGGCTTTAAATCCATTTGCACAGTCATGGGATTGAAAAAGCAGAGACAGAGAGAATCAAGAGTCCCCAGGGCTGGATGTTTGTGGCTGTGTGTGTTTACCTTGGGGACGAGCTGATGGTAGTTTATTAAGTGGCAGTAGAGGGCGTTCTACTGCCTGCTGCCTGGCATTCTGTTTCTCTTCTACTGCCACCTGTGCCATATGCACATGTGCCATCTTATATAGTAAATGCAGGAAAGTACAGGCTGCTTTGGCACACTTTTTACTTAAGTGAAGATTTTTAAGGTAAATGTATTTTTGATGTTAACTTCTAATGCTGCCCAATTATCTTTTCATTTCAAGCAAAATAGGCAGTAGAACATACAACTTTATTTTTATTTATATTTAACTAAAGTTAATTGTGGATAATATGGGTAACCTTAAATGAATAAAAAATCTCCAAATAATTTAAATATTTATTCAATTAAATTCAATTCAAGTTAATTTGTTCAGTATAGCACCTTTTACAATAGTTATTGTTTCAAAGCAGCTTTACAAAAGGAGCACATTATTGCATTACAGTCAGATTAAGTTAAAGTTACAGTCAAATATAAGTAATTATATACATATATATATATTATTGCATATAGGTGATGCCCATGTTTACATGTTTTACAAAGTGTATTTGTGTATTAAGTGTTGTCCTGGAAGTCCTTGATGGTTGGGATCATCACTTCATCTCTTTGTATGAGTTGTGTTCGAAGTCCTCTATGGTTGGTATAATCTCTTCGCATGTGTTGTCCTTGAGGTCCTCGATGGTTGGCATCATCTCTTCACAGGTCTTGGATCACATCAACGGCACTGCACAATTTCTAGAGGGTTTGGGATGAGTATCTCCAGGTGGAAACTCACTGTTTACTCATCCTCAAGTGACTGCAAACCTTTATGAGTTTCTTTATTCTGTTGAACAAAAAAGAAGATAAAAAAAAGAAACCTGTAACCATTGACTTCCATAATAGAAAAAAAAACAAATACTATGGAAATCAATAGTTACAGATTTTCAGCTTTGTTCAGAATAGCTTGTTTTGTCAAAAACAAGTCAGGAATTTCTATTTTTGGTTGAACTTTCCTTTTACATAGGTAACCACTATTACTTAACCACTATTTTAATAAAAAATATATGAAAATATCCCAGTTTTACATAAACCAATAAAATACATTTAAACATATTTAATTGTAATGTTTAGTACATAGTGTATTACCTTGAAATTACCTTAATTAATTTATTTTTTGCTCTGTTCAAGCAATTGTTTTGTAGATGTAGGTGATGTGAGGCAACTATACCGGTGACTTTCATTGTCACAGATTTTTTCTTTATCATCAGAGCCATTTTTAATAGCCTCAAAGTCTTGGCTGTGTAACATGCTATTGAACATTTCCATCATTAAGTTAATTTAG
This sequence comes from Danio tinwini, assembly GCA_903798205.1. Classification (NCBI taxonomy): domain Eukaryota; kingdom Metazoa; phylum Chordata; class Actinopteri; order Cypriniformes; family Danionidae; genus Danio; species Danio tinwini. The sequence goes on from CAIGQZ010007154.1 coordinate 5,270,066, forward strand.
CAATGTTTACTTTTGGAAAATAACAAATATTTTGAAGCTTATTTATCTGCTTTTACTTTAATATTATTTTCTGCCTATATTGCATAAGCTGCTATTACATGCTTTAATTTTATATGCAAGTAATGTTATTTAATATTAAAAAAATCTAATAAAAAAACTATAATAATAATAATAATTCCTTACATTTATATAGCGCTTTTCTGGACATTCAAAGTGCTTTACACATTGGGTGTAATCTCCTCATCCACCACCAGTGTGCAGCATCCACCTGGATGATGCAACGGCAGCCATATTGCACCAGACCGCACACCACACACCAGCTGATTGGTGGAAAGGAGACAGAGTGATGAAGCCAATTATGATATGGGGATGGTTAGGAGGCCATGATGGACAGAGGCCAGTGGGCAGATTTGGCAGGGTTAAACCTCTACTCTTTATCAAAGGACATAGAGAGTCGGGGTCTTGGTTTAACATCTCATCTGAAAGACGGCGGTATAGAGTCCCCTTCACTATACTGGGGCATTAGGACCCACACAGACCACAGGTTGGGCACCCCTTGCTGGTCTCACTAACACCACTTCCGGCAGCAACCTAGCTTTCCCATGTGGTCTCCCATCCATGTACTGACCAGGCGCAACCCTGCCTAGCTTCAGTGGGCGACCATGTGGGAGTTGCAGAGAGCTAGCGGCCGGCTATTATTTTAAACTTTTTAAACATACATGGCAATAAAAATGTAAATATGTTAAACATTTCAGTCAAAATCAATTTTCATAATATAGCTGATTAGTGCCCGAATACCGGCTAGCATATTAACATTTACTTGTTATACAACAGAAAACATTACAAAAATATGATTTAATTGAGATCTTAGCTGGAAGAAGATATCATGTTCATCCAATCATTGTATTCATGAAAATGTCTTATTTTATCTGTTTGAAACAACCCTAGAGTAAACACATTTGGCTAAGTGGACTTATGTTAAGATATTGCTCCACAATGACAATCTAGCCTGGCATCTCCTACATTTTGCATTTTTAAGTTTTTTTTACAAACATTCCAAAGAAAATCCCACCATGCTGCTGTTCTGCAGTAGGCTCAACACATTACCATTTACTCACTTCCCCATTTCATCTCTTGCCAATGCATTGTGGTGATTGAACAGCTCAGTGGGGCATAATGCCAGGCTTTACTCTCTACTGCAGCAGACACAGCCCTAAACAGCTGGCATACAGCACCTCTGTGGGCCATTAATGCAGCCAACATGATGCTAATGTAGGTGTGTAGTACGTTGTAGCTCACTTTATGCTTAAAAGTACAGCATGTAAGAACAAAATATAATCACTGACATTGTTTACCGCTGTGCCAGAATGCTATGTGATTATGAACAACTTAACCCGTCAGAGTGTGTGTTAGTGTGGAAAGCGGGATCCTCTGAAGGGAGATCATAGGCAGTTTGGAGAAAGGAGAGAATAGGTGCTAAAACACCGTCGAACAGACTTCCCTTTCATTCCTGAAGAAACAAACACATCTTGCATGTGTACTAAAGATGCCACAGTGTGCACTCAAAGCCTTTGAACACATCCATTTGGGTGTTTAAATGACTCTCAGAACCTGAATGCCATTATTTGTTGCTGTAAGAGTCTTAATGTTTGAATTGCAGATGACTTTAGTGGTAGAGGAAAAGTCAGGAGAGATGCTGGTCTAAACAAATGTTGCCTTATTATACAAGAAACGTTTTCTCAATGTTGCTTATTAAAGCCATTTACAAAACAAAGCATAATAAAGCAGTAAGCCCCAAGAAGCTGTGGTTTACACTGAATTTAGAACAGTTAAGGGGTCTTGTTAGGGATGACATGGAAAGGAATGCCTAAAACCACTTTGGCTGTTATAAACTAAATGTAAACCACAGCTTCACTGGGCTAATTACTTGTATTCAATGGTTATCCTACATACACAGCAAAACTTCTCAAAGTAAAGCAAAGCAAATGTTTGTAGAGTAATTTACAACAATTTAGGATCAGAATCAAAGACTGGATATATCTGTGTTATAATTATAAACTGAGTGCATGCAGCCCTTCTAATGACAAGGCTTAATAAAAACAAAGCACAGCAACATACCAGCATCCTGAAGTAAAGAGAAAGCAGACTGCTGATGAAGTATCATGGAGTCTGCCAACCCGTTCATGATGTATTGAGATTCACTCTGACACTAATTACCTTAAATTAACAGTAGAGTTTGGTGTGACAGTTCAGGTAACTATTTTTCTATCAGTTTCAGATGAATGGGTTGGGGGAGTTGCTTGAAGGATGCTGTTGACAATTGGATTCTCAACGTTTCTGCTGCAATCAATTTTTCCCTCCTCTTCCCCTCTGCCTCCCCAGTTTTTCTCCTCTCCCCCTTTCTCCATCTGTGATGTGAGGGGGGCATCGACACAACCACAGCAATTAAGATGTTATATGTGTGCATGACACCACTGATATTGACTTTAAATATCACTCAGACCATTTCAAGTCGAACATGCAACATTTATGTCAATGTGCTACATGTATTATAAAGGCTACATTTAATTTCAAATGTTAAGTCATGGAGACACATTTAGGAAATCACATTTACACAAAAAAATAATAGTTAATCTCTGTTCTGACAACATTGATGTTAAAATTGAAGTCTGCAGGTTAATAAAGTGAGTTGCATTGCTTTTTTTTACTTAATTTTGGTCACAATATTAAACTGCAAATATAAAAAAAATCTAAAAACATTAATCATGATTAATTGTATATACTGTATATATAATGCATATGTATTACGTCAAAACAAAGTTTTATTAGTACAAGAGTATTATATTATATTATATTTATTATATTATATTATATTTATTATATTATATTATTATAGATTCTAGCCAACCTAGTCTATTCAGCTGGTGTACTTAGGGGTGTACTTATGTGCTTAGGGAGGATTTGTGGCTTGGTGGAAAGAACCAAGAAAAATGTTTTCCGATCAATTATTCACCATCTCACAATACCTTTCAGGCAGAGTGTTGCATCTGTGGCAGCACAGCGCATTATACCATCATCTCTCTCTCAACTACCCCAAGCCTCCCTCTCCCACCTCCAGAGAGCAGCCCAGCTAACAGCCAAGATGCTGCAGATAATGGTGGCAATTAATAACGTGTCATAATCCAGCATTGGACTAGCAGGGGGTGGAGTGACTGAATGTTCATGTGTTTATGTGTGCAGCCGTGTGTGTGAAATCCAGGCGATGCAGGTGTTATGCGCTTTTAGAGTTGTGCATTGGTTTTTAGGACTCAAGCTGCAGTTCAGCTTGCAACGCACTTGATCAAAATAAGATATAAGGTGTTTTTGAGCCCTAATTCCTTTTTTGTACATTTGATTATGTTAGAAATTTTTAAAGATTTTTCAATTGAAAGTTAGTTGTGGTATCAGGTGGAGGAGCATTCTAATTTGAGAGCCTATGACTGGACAACTGTTTTTGTAGTGCAGGATAAGTTATCAATACTTTTGTCATTTTTAAAGGCCCTGATATAGTTGTAGATAAATTAATAAACAATTTTGTGTGATGTGATTAAGAATAAAATCAGATGTCTGTGAAATCTGAGAGATGCAGCTTACACTGTCACGTTTGTGGGTCTTTCTGTTTTTCTTGCATGTGTGTGTGTGTGGGGGAAATGGGTGTGTCTTGTTTGGTTTCTTCACCGCGTGGTGTGTGTGTGTATGTGTGTTTACATTCATCAGCTGGGTGGTCACGTGTTTTGTTACTACTCTCAACGCACAGGTGTTTGTTATCAGTCACAGCTGCTGCCCGTTACGCACGCTATATGTTCAGTGTTTTGTAGTTAGCATTATCAGTCCGTTGTTGTTCACTCCTGTGTCTCCTTCTGTTAGACTCTCTTGCTCGCCTTGGTAGAGGCTCTCCGACTTAACCGGTTTCATTTGGACTTTATGTACGTCTCCTTTTCTTTGATGTTGCTACTACTGCCTGCTCTGAAGACTATATTATCTGTGAGAGACTTCACCCCAAATTCGCTTTTCTAATGAACTTTATCGTTGGTAAACTCGACAATTTCCTTGAGAGCTGCTCTTATGACACTTAAGTGGACATATCTCCTTATCTAGGAGAATAAATGAAGGATGCTGCATATAATCCTGCATATATACATATAATACTGCATTTCTATTTTTACAAATTCTGAAAAAAAATGATAATCCAATTTGAAAACATTGCAAGTGATGAAAGAAGAATTCATCATGTGTCAATCAAGAAAAAGTCAGCAGTGCATATTTGATGCATGAGAAGTTAAAATGCAAACCTATAAATCCATTACTTACTTAAAGGAAATAGTTAGGAAATAGTAGTTCTACAAACTACTGTTTATTGCAATACGTCAATTACAAGAAGTTATATTATTAAATATTCATGTTAAAAATATAATTATCTTTGATTTATCTAATATTTCTAGCCAGGTTTTAGTGAACTTGCAATATTGTCAAAAACACAGAACTACTTTTATAAGTAAAAAGGCCTAAATACATGCAGTAGCAGCTGTATGTATAAACCAGGTGCACATATGCATCTTCCTCAGCTTGTAAATGCATAAACAAACATTTGTGATCGGTTCATGAGATCAGCCAGATAAGTGAGTACCAATCGAGTCATTAAATGTGATTATCGGCTAATACCAATCTCCGGCCGATTGATTGGAGCATCGCTAGCCAGAATGTTTTTTTTGGGGTCACACTTTATTTTAAGGTGTCATTGTTACAGTGTAACTATTTATTTAACTATTCATTCATTCATTTTCCTTCGGCTTAGTCTCTATTTCAGAAGTTGCCACAGTGGAATGAACCACCAACAATTCCAGCACATGTTTTAAGCAGCGAATGCCCTTACAGCTGCAACCCAGTATTGGGAAACACCCATACACACTCATTCTCACACACACACACACACACACACACACACACACACACACACACACAC
>CAIGQZ010007154.1:5275077-5288207 GCA_903798205.1 Danio tinwini
CACACACACACACACACACACACACACACACACACACACACACACACACACACACACACACACATACACTACGGACAACTTAGTTTATTCAATTTTCCTACAGCACATGTCATTGGACTGTGGGGGAAACAGGAGCACCAGAGAAAACCCATGCCAACACATGGAGAACATGCAAACTCCACACAGAAGTGACAACTGGCCAATCCGGAACTCAAATAAGCGGCCCTCATACTGTGGGTGAACAGAGCTAACCACCGCTCCCATTTAACAATTGAGTAATATTAGTTATTACATGTACTTAGTATATTGTTATGGCTAGAATGTGGGTTAGGTTTAAGATGTAATTATGCATAATTAATCAAAATGACTACATTAAGTACAGCCACACCTCAAAACAAAATGTTAGAATTTTTGTTTAGTTAAAAACAGATTAATTTAATTTCCGTTAATGTCGATTGATTGATTTCTTTAATGTCGTCAGTTGTATGTGGTATCAGGGGGAAGGCCTTTCTAATTTGAGAGCATCTGATTGGACAATTGTTTTAATAGTGCAGGCTGAGTCATCAGTACTTTTGTGTGTGTTTTAGGACCTGTTTTCCCAAAAGAGAAGGCGTTTAAAGTTTGTCAATTGACTAAAATGTAGCTTTTAATGCCCTGTTATACTAACTAAGATAAAAAAAAACTGGTGTGACATGATTTACAACATAATCAGGCAAGTGTGTGTGAAATCTCAAGGATGCAGGTGTTGTGCGCTCGTAGAGTCGTGCATTGGATTTCAGGGCTCTTCGTTTTGTGCCAAGCCGCAGTTCAGCTCGCACCACACTGGCACATAGTTGAATGCCGGCAGAGGCGCAAGTTCACCGACACAGCTAGTCTATTGTGCCTGGCTGAGATTTGAGTGTAAACTGCGTCACACAGGTGTGAGGCCGAGCTAACCTTGAGCGCAGCAACTGCCGGCGAGATAGTGTTAACGTTTATAGCTTGATATCTTGAAAGGAGGATGCCGTAAGACTCATAAAACTTGTCTGTGTCCTTTAGCAAACTCATGCCACATAAGAACATACTAACAGTTATTTCACAAACACAAGCACTGTTTCAAAGCTGTTACAGTCTAGTATGTGAGCATCCAAAATATTTATTTGTTTTTTGTGTTTAGTTTTTTTGTTGTTGTCAGGAACGGAAACTATTTCTTCACCAAAGATTGAAAACCTATTCATTATTTTATTATCATTAATTTCTAAATACTTTTTTAAAGGTAAAATTGAAAATAAAAAAGACACATATAAAAGTGTTTTTTATGGCAGTTCTGTGTGAGGAAATCTTTTGAAATTCAAACATTTTTGATGCATTCAATTTTGAGATTACATTTAATTCAGTTCATGTTTATTTCCATAGCGCTTTTACAATGTAGATTGTGTCAAAGCAGCTTAAAATATAAGTTCTAGTAAATTGAAACTGTGTCAGTCCAGTTTTCAGAGTTTAGGCTTAGTTTAGTTCAGCTCAGTGTGGTTAAAATTTTACTACTGAAAGTTCAAACACTGAAGAGCAAATCCATCAATGTGCAGCTCCACAACCAAGCAAGCCAGTGGCGAGGAACAAACTTCACCAATTGACAAAAGTGAAGGAAAAAAACCTTGGGAGTTGGAGCATGACCATTTCTCCCTCCCAAACTTCCTGTGCGGAGCTGCAGTCTAGGCGCCAGAGGCTGGAGAACACTGGACGTCCATCGTGGAGAACTGCAGGTGTGAGTAAGTCACCAGCGGGTGCTCAGGCTGGCCCACGAGATCAATGCGAAGAATCATCTGCCACTGTGGTCTTTCAGGGATCAGTCTCGAGCTCTCCACTCCTCCATGACCGCCACAGCATCAGCTCAGGATACGACCTGGTCCAGGATTGTGGATACCTTGGCATCATTCTTCATCAATGGTGCTGCATAATCTCTAGAGGCCTCAGGATGAGTATCCCCAGGTGGAAATAGAGAATAATGAAAATAATTAGTGTAGCTGCTGTTCATAGTGTATTTCAATTCAATTCAATTCACCTTTATTTGTATAGCGCTTATACAATGTAGATTGTGTCAAAGCAGCTTCACATTTAAGATTATAGTAAATATAAACAGTGTCAGTTTGATTTTCAGAGTTTCAGATTAGTTCAGTTTAGCTCAGTTCAGTGTGGGTTAATAATCACTACTGAGAGTCCAAACATTGAAGAGCAATTCCATCAATGCGCAGCTTTACAGATACCGAACCATGCAAGCCAGGGGCGACAGCAGCGAGGAAAAAACTTCACCAATTGGCGAAAGTGAAGAATTTAAAAATCCTCGAGAGAAACCAGGCTCAGTTGGGCACGACCATTTCTTCTATGGCCAAACGTCTTGTGCAAAGCTGCAGTCTAGGGGCCGGAAGCTGGAGAATGCTGGACCTCAGCGAAGACTCCTCTGTCCTTGGAGCGTCGCAGGAATCAGTCTCATGCTCTCCACTTCTACATGACCACCACAGCAGCTGCTCAGGATGCGGCCTGGTCCAGGATTGTGAAAACCTCTGGATCATCTCATCGCTGGTCTTGGATCGCATCAGTGGCGCTGCATAGTCTGAAGGCCTCGGGAGGAGTACCCCCAAGTGGAAATAGAGAATAAGAGAATAATTAGCATAGCTGCTGTTCATAGTGTTTATAAATGAGATGCAAAAACCTGCGTGGGGCACAATCATGCGTCATACCGCTAAGTGATGCTATGTTTATGCTGTTTATGAGTTTATGCTTTGCTAAAAATATAGGTTTTTAATCTAGCTTTGAACTGTGAGAGTGTGTCTGAGCCTCGGACATTATCAGGAAGGCTATTCCAGAGTTTAGGAGCCATATTTAAACATGAAATGCAAAAATGAAGTGCTATAAATGAAAATAGCAGTTATATAAACAAACATAGAAACAAACATGTAAAGCATATGAGTGTTTCTATTAAAATGTCAGGTGCATTAAGACAGGAGTAGTTTGTCAAGCCCACTCACCTGCATGGAGCACACTCATGTATCATACAGTTGTGATGCATTGAGTGTATGCGTTACTAAAAATATATAGTTTTGAACTGGGAGAATGTGTCTGAGCTTCAGACATTATCAGGAAGGCTATTCCAGAGTTAAGGAGCCATAAATGAGAAGGATTGACCTCCTTTAGTAGACTTTGCTATTCTGGGTACTACCAGAAGCCCTGAGTTTTGAGATCTTGTGTGATGTACATGTGACAGGATGTCTAGTCTGAGGTTTTCATGTTCTCAGACTTGAAATTAATAATTACTTTGGAAACACAATTGTTGCCTAATGAATGGGTATTGATCATGTGGTACATTGCAGAGTGGAAATTAATAACCAAAACCCCCCCCAAAAAAGTGACAGGAGAACACTTTGGCTGTGTTTAAAATCACCTACACCTAATTTAGTACTCAACCATTAGGAAATACATCCTTTACAGTATAAATGTAAGTAGTATGAGTGGGACTCAGACATACTACATCCACCATTTTGTCATGATCACGTGACCTACCCACGTCAGTTGCGTCGCTTCATTCCCATTTATGAATTTTGTCGTGGTGCATCATGGGATAACGTAACATGCATCGGAAGCGCACTTCAGAATCTCACCAGAGGTAATAGGTCATCCAGGTACTTTTCGCATACTGTTGTTTGAATTCAATGAATTCGGACATACTACTTGGCTCCCATATTGTTTTTAGCATACTATATAGTAAGGAAGTATGCAATTTTGGATGCAGCCTTTATTTATCTATCTACATCAAGTAGTTTAAACTTCATAGCAAGTCAAAACACACAAATGGAGCATCAGATTTAGCCATATCTCACAAATTAATCATGTCTATGAGCGTGTTTGTATTTAATCCCACGCATACATAACATTAGCATAACACCACAATGTCCCCTGCCCTTTCCCCCTTCCCCACACTTAAACTAAAGCAAACTTGAATCTCATCACCCCCAGCGTCAGGCCTTGGCCCCGCCTGAATGTAAGAGAGCCCTGGTAAGCAGAGAACTGAGGGATTATACATCAGGAAAATCCTGCGAGGCATATATCAATGCCAGCTGGACACACCCACTGAAATGAATTGGGTCAAATGAGAGCAGTGCGTTAGGGCCGGGCTCACTGACAGTTACTAATGCGCTGACCATCGTGGGTAATAGGAGTGTACAAATGGCGAGAGGTTTGTAAACTTTGCCTGCTTTTCCAGGCCCGGGGTGTCTGGCTGGCTGTAAACGCTGACTAAATCAACGTGTTCCAATGCATACAGACACAAGTCTAGGAATCCGTAGTGACTGTGAGGGAAGCTCCGGGCGTTGAAAAAGACGGCAGGGGAATGGACAAAAGTGGGTGGACTAAGAAGAGAGCGAGTTACCAGCATCCCACAGTTACCGTGGGCTAAACTTTTTTTACGAGCTTGAACACAGAGGGAAGTGTTTTAACAAGCATCAAGGCCGACTGTGCACACATTCACACTAAAACTCATAAAGATGTCGTACACACTCCCACAGCGAACGATAATAAACTCAGACTTGAAGAGTTGCATTTCTATTTACAAGGAAATGTATAAATGTCTCACTGACAAAAAAATGTCAAGCGTCAGTGAACATTCTACCATTATTTATCCATATCTTTCCAAATCTGTATAATTTTTTTTTCTTGAGGCTAAATCCTAATGTATACCTCACTTTTGCAGTCAAGCACACGTATACTTCTCTTCCAAGGTATACTTTTTTTAATACCATACATGCACACAAGTTTGACACAAGTAAACTAGAAATATTCGTTCGCGTAGAGTGTCTGCGCTTTGTCTCTCCAAAAGGCATGAGCTTTATAAATACCTTTGTTTGTATGAATGTCTTTGTTTTATATATTAGTATACAGTAGAATAAAATTGTGGGGTTACAGATCATTTTTATTTCCCTTATACAATCATTTTTTTCTTTTTGTTGTATCTTTAGTAGGATTTTTATTGTTCTGACTGTGTGTTCCAGTTTAGTGTTGACTACTTGTGGACAATTTAAGAAGTGCAAAAATCATATCCAACACAGGCTCATTATGAAAATGTACCCCTGTATGCATTATTGGAGAGCGTGAATTATGTAGCCAGAGCTACATATGGCTGCATTTTGTCTTTAAAACGAATGCTAAGGGGAGGTATGATGCCACCGACAGCTTCTGCTTCTTTTCGCACTGCCAGCTGACTGCTTACCTCTGTGTGGATCGATTTTCCGCTGTCACCAGTTTGCGCAGTGGCTCGCAGCGTACTTCAGTGGATTTAAGATGCAGAGAGGAGTTGACTACAATGATGGGGTTTGAGTCTGGTGAAAAACGGTTCCAGAGAGCAGGTAAAACAAAAGGCAAAATATTAAATAAATAAGTAAATAACAGGGTGAGAATGTGGTAAGATCTGAAAACGTGGTAAAAAGGACTTTTCTTTTTCTAGATTTCTTTTGAAAACAAAGTCAGTTGGGTTTAGGGAATGCAGTGGGCAGGTTATCGATGCTTTTGAAAACACTATCGGTTGGGTTTAGGGAAGGGGGTGGGTGGGTGCATCAGTAAGTCGACAGAGGTCTCTGAAAAAAAAACATACCTCTTGGGACGTAATTCATGCTCTCCAAAAATGTATACAGGGGTCCACATCAATAATGAGCCTGGGTTGATCATATCACATTTGCAACCTTAGCTTATCTTCAAATATTTGTAACATTTTTAAGCACAATGCTTTCATCATTTAGCTTAATGTAATTTTGTATAATATAATAATAAATTTTATCATTACCTTAAATAAACATTAGGTGTATAAATTATGAATATTAAAATATTTACAGGTAATTTTGAGTGCTAAATGAAAATTTGTTTTTTGATATCTAATACGGGTGTAACGGTACTTGTATTCAATCTCACATCATCACGTTAAAGGGATTACGGTTTAGTTCATGATGGATACAGTCAGTCCATATGTGCCAGTCACCGGAGTTAAGCTGTGGTCACCCTGTTTTGCCTTATTGACTTCCATTTAAACTCATGCGGATGCACCAGACTGGAAACGCAAGCTGGTGTGACAAGTTTGACATGTTGCTGCATTCCAAAGCTTAAGCCTGATGAACTGTGATCTGAGAATTTGCATCACGTGATTGCATTAGACCAATAAATGATCAACACATGACCTCTCTGTACAGAAATCTTAAATATTGAGCCATTTTTATCATTGCCTGTTGTATCAAAACGTTATCGAACCATGACCCCAAAACTGAGGTAAAATACCGAACCATGATTTCTGTATATTTAATGTTTTTAATCACATAATGTTAACAAATTGAACCCTTAGCCAGCTTAATATTATCTTTATTATAGGTTATTTGAAACGGTAGAGAGCTTGTTAAAAAGTATTGGATGTAATGTTCTTTCTATACACTGTATATAAAATCACTTCAGTAAATTTAATTTGATACAAACACCAAATGACCCATGTATCCTGCTTTTCAAATAGGTTTATTACTGAAGCTCAGCATATCACAAAAATCCTGATCAAGTAAACAAAAGAAATAGAGATGATACAGATAGAGTCAAAGAAATAAAAAAGATACAGGGTTTTGAAGTTCATTTCCTTATTCATAAATTGACAAATAGAGGAATGAAAGGGCTTCAGGAAGGAATGATTGTCAAGCACACGTTCGTGGAAGGTGAGACCGAGAGTGCAGGCGGAGGGAATTTAAATTAAAAGAGGGATGTAGAGGCAGAGAAAATGGAGGTGCTGGAAGAGAGCAGGGTTAGGGTTTCGCTCTGGAGGTGATTGCCTCTCCTTGATATTGCTCCTCACCTTCAATGCTCCTCGGCCCAGGAGAAATTTCACTGTGCATCCCAGATCTTTCCAATGACACCTTTTTTCCCTCTCCCTGAAACATTTTCATCCCATCTCCCCTTGCGTTTGTTATTCTTCTGGCGTGGTGGTGGTGCTGAAAAAGAGTGGAGGAAATGCATGAGATTCGCCCCTTTTTTCACCTTTTCATCCCCCACTCCAACCTCAAAGCGCTATCAGGCCGCCTGTCTCTATATTGCTCTGCATAGCTTGGCATAAATCACTCTGGCCCCAACTGCAAAGAACTCTTTTTCTCCATTGGACTCGCAGATTTAGTGGCATTTCAAATAGATAAACACAAGCAACATCTATCAACACAACAAAAAAGGGGCCTTAATCAAAGGGTCCTGGTCCTTGGTCTGCAGTGTCTCCATTTACCTTGAGATAAATCCATTGGGGTGACCAGCGCTGCGGCGAGGGGCTGACAAATCACCCGCGTCAGCCTGCACTGTGCTGGAGCTTATTGGCCTTTCTCTAAGTGGTCTTACCCTTCACCGAAAAGGATGGTTCTTGTCAGGCGAGGCCAGATTAAAGCTCGACAAAAAGAAATGATTTGTTATTAGAGAACACCCATTGTGAATCTCTAAAAAGGAAACAAATATGTATGAGAGCCAGATACTCCTATGTGTGTGTGTATGTGTGTGTAAAGGAGAGCGGTTTGCTACAGGAAAAAGAGCCATGGAGATGAGGTGGAGGCGTGAGGTCAGAGATATCAGGAGTTTGTGTGTATATTGCATGGTGTAGACAAATGGAGCATTTAGGAGCATGTGATATTCTTATCGCTCTTGCCAAATACAGGATTTGAATCAGGTAAGAGCAGAGAGAGTGAAAAAAATGTGTGGAAATATGAAAAAGCTACTGGTAATTTTCTGTTGGGGTGTTATCTGTTAGAGTAATAGTTTTGTCATTGTTTACTCAGTTGATCTAAGCGTGTAGTTTTTATCTCGATTGAACACAAAAGGATAATTTGAAGAATTATGATACATTAACCATATATACATTAAGCCCTATATACATTTCTGGAGATCGCGAATTATGTAGCCAGAAGCACATATGGCTGCGTTTTGTCTTTAAACAGATGCAATGTGGTGGTATGATTCTGTTCCTTTTCGAGCTTACCAGCTGACCGCTTACCTCCTGACCGCTTACTTCCATATGGACAGCTTTCCCAGTGTTATCAGATTGTCTAGTAGCTTGCTGAGTACATCGTTGGACATAGAGAGGAGCTGACTGTGATGACGGGGTTCGAGTCTGGCAAAGAATGGTTCCAGAAAGTGGGTAAGACAAAAACAAAAGTCAAAAAATAAACAAGTAAATAACAGAGAAATCTGAAATCTGAAAATGTGGTAAAAATCAGGGCTTTTTTTTCTGGATTTTTTTTAAACATCATCAGTTTAGGTTTAGGCAAGTGGGTGGGTGAGTCAATCTGTGCTTTTGAAAACACTATTGGTTGCAGGGGCGTAGCAACCGGGGGGAGGGGGGGGCTATTTAGAAACAGGTGAATAATAATAAAATGAACGTAAAATTTTGGATCTCATTCAGCTGATCACACACTCACACACTTTTAAAATGTCTGCTACGCCCCTGAATGATTGGGTTTAGGTGGACAATAATTCGATATCAATATATATCGTGGTAGATTTTTTTTCAATAACGGTGATATGAGTTTTAAACCCTTTTTCGGTATTTCTATATAATTTTGCATATATATAATATATTTTATCAGATGTATAGTATCTTATATATTATCATTTGTCGCTGAATGACGTTCAGTGCTCAGCCATCAGAAAGAGCGTGATGTCACTTGCGTGATGACGTACATCCCGTACGGGGCTCAGCAGATAAAGGGCACCTAGGTTATCACTTTTTCCAGATTTAATATAAGTATTTTGTGTCTCCAGAATGTGTCTGTAAAGTTTAATCTCAAAACACCCATCAGATTTTTTATTATACCTGTCATAAGTTTCTACTTTGTAGCATTTAGCATCAGCTAGCGGTTTTTGTGTACTGCGCCTTTAAGGCTAGTCTTTCAAGCCCACCGTTTCCACGTGCCTGGCAGCGACTCCCTCGGCTGCGTCAGACAACAGACAAACATGATGGAATAAGATCTCACGTAACGTTTGTGAGGAAAAACTACAGTAAGAATCTTACCAATAAGTATTTGATGCATGTTGTGGAGTTGCAAGGATGAGTCACACACAATGACGTTACAAAGTTCACACACACACACAAATACACACACACACACAGCGCTGACAGGCACACACACAGACGGCGCGCTTTTAGCTTTGCACTGTTTTTGATCGCAAATGTGACAGGATATAGGTTAATCTCCACTGCTGTATGGATATCTGTTATGTTAATGTACAAAATAAACCTGGTTTAACGTCCATAAACCGGGATTAAAGCGTCTTTTAAATAAGATATAAATAAGAAATATTTTATGTTAAACCTTTAATTAGGTAATTATACACATATAAATAGACAGATAGAACCCTTAGCTTAAAAAAAATTTTTAAAAATTAAAAAAAAAATATATCTATAAATATATATATATATATATATAAGCTGAATGTGAGAGTTTTATTTATTTGATAGTTTATTTAACATTTCTTGTTTGTAAAGGTTAAATACAAATAAAAAGTGAACATAAATTTTTTGTACTGTTATAATTTTTTATTTTTAAAGTTATAAGAGCCTGGATGTTATAGACGTTGCAAATTCTTGCAAAAAACTTTTGCAGACATTGGTGGGTACATACATTTACTGTTTCACAAGACATTCAGTTTTTTTCCTGGCTTTTTAATATTGTCCTTATCGATATCGGAATTATATCATATCGACCGAAATTAAGAATATATTGTGATAGAAATTTTTGCCATATCGTCCAGTCCTAGGTTTAGGGAAGGAAGGTGAGTCAGTCCCTCAGTCAGTCGACAGCAACCTCTGGTGGATTTACGCAAGAAGAGCAGGCACATATGGCACTCGTGAGAGAAATTTGAGATCTGAAAAAGCATAAACAGCAACCTCTGATGAATTTGCGAAAAAAAAAACCAGCAAAAAAAAAAAAACGTACCTCCTAGGACGTACTTGGTGCTCTCCAGAAATGTATACAGGCCTACGTTTTCAGAATGAGCCTGGGTTGCATATAGACATTGACTTCCATAAAATTGAGAATCGGGAGTCTTCCAATACAGCTCTTGCATACAATTTCAAATTTTTTACTTTGGAAGTCACTTAGTATGTTTACAAATTTTATACGATAAATACAATACTCTGATTTAGAGTCTACCATGTAAACAGAGATTTTTGATTACCCTAATTTGACTGAAGTCCTAATAGAACTAAACAGAAATCGAATTAAGACATTTGAAGTATTCAGATTATAGTTGCATTAAAAGGTGCAGCACAGACATGTATTTTTTGCTATATTTTGCAACAGTTGTCAGGCATTTGATGACAAACTAATGAGAATGGCTTAAAGCAAGAGAGCACATTTTTGGTGACTATGTTGAGAATTGTGAAAGAGATGGACATTATGAAGTGCCTTGACTTTGAAGTGACTTTGTCGCAGGCATGAACAAAAAATTTGTGAATGAAATGGCAGAGTCTGTTGTTTGAGAAATTGTATCCACTGTCATCTATTTGAATGCATAGTGTAAGAAATTAACTGCAGTTGAACCTTTTTTGAACAAAATTACAAACAAAACACCCAGAATCACATATGGTGCCATGATGAGCACAAACTTTTGTTGTGAGAAATGGCGGAGGAAACTAGCGTTGAATGGTGACATAATGGCGTTAATAGCACCATGCACTATAACATGTAAAACAGGAACATTAAAGGAGCATTCAAAAAGCAACTCTTGCAAACACATGAATCATATTATTTTCTGTTTTCTAATTGAGGCAAATAATTATATTTCTGATGTCCATGTAAACGTAGTCACTGTCAACTGTTTAATCACCATTACCAACATTATTCAAAATACCGAAAATTTTTGCAGTGTAAAAGAATGCCTTATTTACATTTTAATACAACCAAACAGAAGTAATCCGCCAATTGATTATTTTTAAGCTTATTTAATTTCCTACAAATAAATATAATCACGTAAATCTAGAAATATAGAATTGATATGTAATTATCAATTATTCATATATCAACATTCCTTCAAAAATGAAATCTCAAAATCCGCTTGATAATTTTCCAATATAAATACATATTGGTAACACTTTATAATAACTACACACTATGAATCATTTATTAAGCATTAGTAAATAGTGAATTCATTATCTGTTAGGCATTAACTCAACATTAATAAACGTTAGTAAGCAGTTTATAACTGCAGCTACAAATGCTGTATTCTTGAATTATAACCACATTTATAATGTGCTTAATGATTGTACTTTCATACTTTGTTAATGATTTATTTTTCATTACTAAATTAAATATTGCATCAAACCAGTTATTTAAGCATAGTTGGTGGTTCCATCATTCAATCATTCAGATTGAGTTAGTAAATGATTAATAAACTATTCAAATTAACATTTATAATTCTTATTATTCAGGCATATAATGATAGTTAGATTGCAGAAACCTGAAACAGTGAATGATGTCAAATTGTGCGTGATAATGCTGAAGGTATAGGATAAGATAAATGTTAAAGAGTGGCCGCTAAAAGTGGCCCCTGCCCAGCCTTGCCATTTCCTGTTTTCCAGAATGGCCAGCTCTTCTCCTCTCAGATGTTCATGAGGGGCGTCTGACAGAAGAAATAGGTGAAAAGCGGAGAGAGAGAGAGAAAGAGAGAGAGAGAGAGAGGACAGGTGAGAAAGCGAGGAAGAGAAGAAGAAGAGAGAGAGAAGCTGTCAGGCTAATGGCCCCTGGAGATTGGCTGTCTCTCTCTCTTTTTTTCCAAAAGTAATCTCCACTAGCTCTAAGCAGGTGTACCAGGGCCTGCCACACCATAAATAAAATGGATTGGCAACTGAATGGGGAATCGCATATAAAGCAATAAAGCAATTTTCAATCACAGTCTGCTTGCCAGGCTTCACTCTCGGCCATTGTAGACTTTAGTCAGTCCCAAGGTTATGGAAACAGTTAGTGAGACACGGGCTGCTCAGACCTGTTCCCCACTAGCGCATAGACAAACGCGCTCGCGATGATATAAGTAACGCAGTCATAGACACAGCACATCAAACTGACCTTGCCGGAGGTGCTGCCAATAGAACTGCTGCCGGAATGCATGGCCAGTTGCTGAAGGTGGGAAATGATGCTATATGTGAAATATGAACATTTTGCGCCTACGATGAAAATCTATTTTTGTAAGCGGTTTGGATAGAACTGTATGTGTGTATAGTGTGTCCACTGTCATATTAGAGTAATATAAACACATGTATTTTTTTTCTGACGTTAAAATAGTACCCAAGTCTTGATTTTGAGGCCCACCGCAACGTGACGTAGTGCGGTTTTCCCTGCCCACCAAATTGATTGACAGGCACCATGTTTCTATAATGTCAACAGAAAATTTTTTTGCAAATTAACCTTGGACTAAAATAAGTTTAAAACATTTTTAAAACAGAGCATATTTGTAATAAAGACTGTAAAACCACCATGTAATTCTTAAACGCTATAATTACCACAGCCACATGGTCTCAGTAAACGCTAATATGTGTGTGCGTGTGCACTGCAAACGACTTTGTGTGTGGCTCATCATTTCAGAAAGGCTTGAATAAACTCAAATACATAAAATAAACTTACTTGGTATTTTTGACTGATGAGCTGTATTTCAGCTTCATCCGAGTCTGTCTCGGTCACTGTGCTGTTTATCTGACATAACGCATTATGAGAAGCAGACACGCACATGTGATCGGTGGGCGGGGAGAAGCAACTCTGTTGCATTTAAAGCTACAGGCTACAAAAACAGCTACAATGTATTCATACGCCAAAATGGGCAGATTCTGGAGGATATAATAAATAACAGACTTTACAGACATATTCTGGAGACACCAAAGACTATCTTACATCTTGTAAAAGGGGTAAAATAGGTGCCCTTAAAAAATACATGCAAATAGATGCAGCAAATAGTTTTATTTTAGGGAAATAATAAATATTTAAAATAATACAATAAAAAACACCAACAGCAACAATATTATAATATACCATCCATCTTTAACCGCTTATCCAGGGCCAGGATATAATAATAATAATAATAATAATAATAATAATAATAATAATAATAAT
>CAIGQZ010007154.1:5296028-5303528 GCA_903798205.1 Danio tinwini
TATTATATTATATTATATTATATTATATTATATTATATTATATTATAAAAAGCCTTATTTGTAATTGTGCATATTTTTAAAATCCCACCAACCCTTACTTACCACACACATCCATATTGTTCATTACCTTGCACTGTAACATAATGTCACATTTTTATTACGGTCCTATGAGACCAATACAGTCAACAGCGACTCTTGTCAGACAAATATGTATCTCCATCAGCGAGCATGTTCCCGTTTGCTGCCTGATAGCTGGTAATATGAATGTAACTGTATGTAAGCTCAAGGGACTCCGGTCGCAGACTGCAATTACTGGCTGCCTGGCGTAATGGGAAACAAATTTGCAGGAATATTGCCGGCCATTCGTCTTTATTTACACAGCCGATAATGAGGCGCTGTGTTAATCTGGCTTAAGAATCCCATAGCCTGAAGGATAAATCAGGCCTTCATATTGATCAGCTCCGGAGGTGGATGGATGTTTTTTACAACTCGGTCTCCTAATACTCGGAAAACTCAATTCAGAGCCAAGGGACAAAAGGGCTTTTTGTGTGTACAGCTCCCCTATATGAGTTATGACTAAAGATATAGAAATACTGTTTAACAGGAATTTGAATGTGCCTTTTTTGGGTAATATTTTTAGCTCATGGCCCACTTCTGTGTACAAAGACAGCTGCAGATTAGACCACTCCGTGTTTTGAAATATGTGCTCATAAATTGAGTATTCACACATGCTGGCTGTCAGAATATTGCCTTTCCTCGCTGTCTGAAGCACAATCAGTCACCGAGCATGTTGATGAGGATATGAATATTATTATGTGTTCTATAATATAAGCATTATTTTATGTGGACGGAAGCCATTCCTCACACATATTAAACATCTATCAGGATGAATGTAGATATTTGTGCTTTGTTCTCGTTTTACTTTTTGGGGGGCATTTATTAAAATCAGAAAAACCCAAATCAGTGTATTTATGCAGCTTTTTATAAAGATTCAATTTATTATTTTAAAAGCTGCTTATACCGTTTTGAATTGGATTTAAACAAGTGGCAGAAAGTTTTAAATGTTGCATTTAGTATGTTGTTTATAACAAAAATAACTAAAATTATCAATATTGCAAAATTGCTAATTGTAACAAAATTGCATTATAGCAATTTAAAGAACACTTGTTTTTTAACTATGTTGATGTTATATACTTTTAACAATTTATATTTAAACGTAATTGATTATATTGTCTTAAATGTGTGTGTGTGTGTGTGTGTGTGTGTGTGTGTGTGTGTGTGTGTGTGTGTGTGTGTGTGTGTGTTTGTGTATGTGTGTGTGTGTGTGTGTGTGTGTGTGTGTGTGTGTGTGTGTGTGTGTGTGTGTGTGTGTGTGTGTGTGTGTGTGTTGCTTTCATTGCTATACTGTACATTTTTAATGTTGATTTTATATACAGTTGAACTCAGAATTATTAGCCCCATTTGATTTTTTTCTCTTTTTTTAATATTTCCCAAATGATGTTTAACAGAGCAAGGACATTTTCACAGTATGTCTGATAAAATGTTTTTCTTTCTGGAGAAAGTCTTATTTGTTTTATAAATAATTTTTTAAAACATTTTAAGGACAAAATTATTAGCCCCTTTGTATATTTTTTTGATAGTCTACAGAACAACCATCGCTATACAATAAATTGTCTAATTACCCTAACCTGCCTAGTTAACCTAATTAACCTAGTTAAACCTTTAAATGTCACTTTAAGCTGTATAGAAGTGTCTTGAAAAATATCTAGTCAAATATTATTTACTGTCATCATGGCAAAGATAAAATAAATCAGTTATTTGAGATGAGTTATTAAAACTATTATGTTTAGAAATGTGTTGAAAAAATCTCTACGTTGAACAGAAATTGTGGGGGGAGGGGGGGGGGGGTAAACAGGGGGCTAATAATTCTGACTTCAACTGTATATTTGAACTATATACAGTTGAAGTCAAAATTATCACCTCCAGTAAGTTATGATGACATATTCACAACTCAAAAAAGTTTTTTTTCAAGTTAGTTTTTTGTAAATCGATCAAATGTATGTGTTGCCAAATGGAATAGTGGAATGTGCAATATTGCAATAGCTTAGCTAGCTGGCAAGATCCGCTGTGATCATTTAAGTTGTAACAATAACAACATGAATGCTAGTAATATAATGTTAATTAGTCATATGGTAATGACATTTGAATTATGGATAAAATCATATTTTGATGGCAATACTTTTGATTCGATATAAATACAGAGAACAGTGTATTAGTGTTGATCACCATGTTCTATGGTAAGTGAAAGAAGAAAAGGACAGAACTGGCTCTTCCTGCAGATGAAAGTGAGGATGAGATGGGTTTTAGTGACCATGAGAATGATGCAGGTTGGACATTTGATAAGAGGCATAATACAGGTGTAGTATAGTATACAGTATAGTATAATATAAAAACATTGTCAGCTAGTACCTACATTATTCTGATGCATCTGGATATATTAGACTTGTTATTTATTTGTTAGATCCACTGTTGGACGTTGTTGCCATATGGCTACATATCACAAAATACCTTGAAAAAAATCCATCTTGCAGTACAAACTTTAATGGGATATTTTTTCACAAAAATGTAAACAAAATAATAAACAAATAAAAATAAACAAAATGTGCAATTTGTCTAATGTTTTGTTTGTTTGGAACAATTTATTTAATTAATTTTATTTTTCCTTTTATATATTCCTTTGAGATGTTTTCTTTTAAACTTACATTTATTCAAAATATCCTCTTTGTGAAATGCCTATAGATTGGGTCAACATTAATGTAAACATTCTCTTATAGAATATTAAAGTGCTCAGCCTTAATTCAGTCTCCTGGATGCATCTCTCTAAATGAGATGTCTATAGCACAATGCAGACCCCTGCCGTCACACCGCATGTCTCCTCTCATGCCAATTACATTCTGTGATACACTCACAGCATATCATGACTGCATCTGGAGTTGCTGGATTAGTTTCTGCCTGAATCTGCTTCCTTTCCCAACATGCACTTCTTACTGATGACATATTAGCAGTAATATGTAATTAATGCTAAATGAGGGAAGAAATTAGTTTGAACAACAATACTTATTGTTTATTTAGTTATAACAAATAGCTGTTTATATTTTTTTAGACCAGCCACATTCTTGTTGCACCTTTAAAACATTTTTTTTATGTACAGTGTGAAAAAAGGACCTTTTGACATTTTGTTAAGGATATATTTTTCAGCCTGAAACTGGATAAACACTGACAAATTATTCTGTCTCATGCAATTGATCTTAAAAAAAGTGCAGTTTGTTTGTTTTTACTGACCAACTTTAGAAGTAAACTTCATCAGTATTTTAACTAAATGGCTTTTTGTATCTACTGTATATACAGTATATGCTCTTGTAGTCCGACATTGTAGTTTTAAGTATTTGCCTGAACTGCATAAACACGTTTTTCAAAGTTTGCATCCAAAATGCTGTTGTCCAATGGGCAAAAAAGTTTTACATTTTTAGTTGTCATGCAAAGTACTCTTGGTTCCATCTGTAAGAATAGCCAACAATACAATGTATGTATAATATCACAGTATATTGATATTAAGTAAAGATCATGTTCCAAAAAGACATTATGTAAATTTCCTACAGTAAATATATAAAAACTTAACATATATAAAAACTTTGTAGTATGCAATGCTAAGAACTTAATATCTCAAGCGATTTTCTCAATCTAAATATATATACAGTTGAAGTCCAAATTATTAGCCCCCACTTTGAATTTTTTTCTTTTTTTTAAATATTTCCCAAATGATGTTTAACAGAGCAAGGGAATTTTCACAGTATGTCTGATAATATTTTTTTCTTCTGGAGAAAGCTTTATTTGTTTTATTTTGGCTAGAATAAAAGCAGTTTTTAGTTCTTGAAAAAACATTTTAAGGACAAAATTATTAGCCCCTTTAGGCAATTCTACAGAACAAACCATCATTATACAACAACTTGTCTAATATCCCTAACCTGCCTAGTTAACTTAATTAACCTAGCTAAGCTTTTAAATGTCACTTTAAGCTGTATAGAAGTGTCTTGAAAAATATCTAGCAAAATATTATTTACTGTTATCATGGCAAAGATACTTTTTTCTGTAATTTGTTCTAGACTAGCCTCAAGGGGCTAATAATTTTGCCCTAAAAATGTTTTTTTTAAAATTGAAAACTGCTTTTATTCTAGTTGAAATAAAACAAATGAGACTTTTTTTAGAAGAAAAAATATTATCAGACATACTGTGAAAATGTCCTTGCTCTGTTAAACATCATTTGGGAAATATTTAAAAAAGAGAAAAAAATTCAAAGGGGGGCTAATAATTCTGACTTCAACTGTATATATATATATATTTATCCTTATATTCCAGATTTTTTAAATAATTGTATTGTCCGAACAAACCATAATACATACATCAATCTATACATCTTTCAGATAATGTATAAATCTCAGATTCACATTGAATACTGGCTTTGTGGTCCAGGGTCACATTTGGACTGATTAGAGTAAAATTTTGGTATGTCAACTTTACACTAAACTTTACTAATTTTACTAAACAAAAAAAATGTAATGTCTTATTACCCTCCACCTCAAAAGCGCCCCTCTCTGGTCATCTCCCCAACATGATTTCACATGACAGGGGAAAGAACAGTCACCTTGGAAAACAAAAGGTAATAGTTGTTAATCACTTTAATGAGGCATGACAACATCACTGTCCATTTCTCACCCACAGCAAGGGAGCGTGATGGAACCAAACTAGATTAGTGATTAACTGTGTTTGGGGCGCATTGTACAAAGGTGCAGTGTCCCAGCGGCCTCTGCCTCCTGCTGGTCACGGATGCCCTGGAAGCTGGAGACAGGCCTGGGAATAAGGACAGTTAACGAAGGCAGAGATGGGGGACGTCACCAGGCCCCCAGAGGGAAGTAGCCACGTCCTGTCTGGATTCCCCACCGAGACGCAAAATGAGCAAAGCTTCATGCACCTGAGCAGGCCGAGGAGCTGCCTGGGGCACTAGAGAAGCTGTAACCGGTTCTTCCCTCCTCAGCTTGCTTCTGCTCTCCCCTCTAACCATTATGAGGCTGCCTGTGAAAATCAGTGCTCATAGAAGAAAGAACCTAGCAGGCACACAACATCGTAAGACATTGATATTAGGTTAGATTTAGGTTGTGTTGTCAGGTGACCAAAATTCAATGTCTAGCCAGCATCTAAGGACAACAATCAAAATCCAATCCTGAGCCTATATCTTGAACCAATGTCATATTGACGTAGAATACTGACATTTATTCATTAGGTATGGCAACCAAAAACTAACGTCTGACAGACGTCATAGTGGTAACGTTCCCACAACGTCAAGCTGTAACATCATGAGATGTGGATATTTGGTCGATTTTAGGTTGGACGTTGGACATTGATGTTTGCCTGACGTTAAGTTCTGACGTCAACATAATGTTCATTTCCAAACATAATGTCGCCACGATGTTGGGGTACAACGTTAATCTGACATCATGTTGACTTCCTGTGCCTGCTGGGAAGAACCAGCTTAAATCAACAGTGGCGGACAGTAACTAAATTGTTTTGCTTCAATACTGTACTCAGTCGTATAGTGCGCATCTTCCCATCACAAGATGTACAATGTCGAATCGGGATTATGGTTGAGCATGAGCAACAGTTTAGAACACTACTAAGCAAAATAGAAAGGAAGTTTATCATTTGCATGTGGATTAAAGGTCTGTGACTTTGCATTTTAAGCACATTTAAAACATTCAGGCACAAATAATTATAACGTTTGTAGCTTTAAAAAAAAGAGTAATGGTAATTATTAATATTTATATAAAGACTATACAGTGTGACTTTATATTCAATTATTAAGTTCCTGTACCTGAACACTGTTAGAATCAATCAAAACAACAAAACAGCACTTTGCATTTTATTTGTATATTTGCTCAAAATCTGTTTATTATATTTTATGCAGATGTGCACATCTAAGAAATCATCCAAATCAATTGAAAATAATCAATTCCAATGTATATAGCAAAAAATAAATATCCCTCCCCCTCTTCCCAATATTGTACAGCTCTAGCTCCTAACTACATTTTGGAGTATCGGGACTTTAGGGTATTTCTGTATATCAAAGTTTTTAGATTTTTGGGAACCTTTACTTCAACTTCACTGCAATCCTAAACAAAAAAACTTTATTTTTCACTCAGATTTCCTAAAATGTAGATAAGTAAAAAGTGATTTTGAAGAGGATTATACTATTAGACACGATAGTGGTGTTTAATTAGTGCATGAGCTGAATTTTGTCAGTTAACGTGCTGAATTGTTTCACAAATTGCGCAAAACAATTAATTTATGAATTATACTGACATCTGTTCTTAGATCAACCACTCACTAACTCAAACGCTCCATTCACAGTGAGTCTTCAGTAAGCAATTCGCTAAATAGGGTAGGTTTTATTTAAAAACTGAACATACTGTAATGTTAAAATAATGTAAATTAATGCTTGTTTTTCCCATGCTGTAGAACTTAATAGATACAAACTACAGTAGTATGGTTAACACATTTTAACACACAATACGTCCTTGTGGTAGTTCTTGTTTATATTTATCAGCTTACTTATTGTTCATTAATTTTTTGCTATATATGCTGGCATTTGTTGCATATTGTTATTTGCACTCTTGAATTATCACAAATTATAATTATGGCTATGAGAGATTTCAGTAATGCCATTTAATTGTGAAATGAACATGCATCAAGAAGTATTTTTATAAATACTTCTAAAAGTGTTTTTATAAAGTACATTAAAAATCAAGTGCTTTGGTAGTCCACAACAACAAATCAAACCCAGCATCTATACATCACCAATTTTAGAACTCCTTGACTCTCCTTACCCCCCTTTTCCTCTCTCTTAGCCCTTCTCATGTCTCTCTACCCATACAGACTCCCAATGCAATATAAACTTGGCTGTCAGTGGGGCTTTTTTGATGTGGCAAACTTGCCATTGTAACAGACAGCTTGATAAATGCAGAGGGTGGTGGAGCAGCGTGGACTCTTCCCTGAGCCCAACGGGTATGTGGTTAGGGTGGGGGAGATGGGCACACAGTGACTTTCTCAAGGATAATGAGCCACTGAACGATGGCTAAAATGTTGCCGTCAACCTGCCCTTCTGCTACCGGCTAATTAGATAATTAGCAAGGTCCTAATTACGGGATCAAGGTGCAGGGAAACAATTAGCACGAAGTATTGCCACATAAAACGGAAATTTACGTTCTGCCAGAGCATATTTAATTTGAGTCTTCTCCTAAATATCTACATCCTCTTGCAAACGATCGTTTCACAAGTCTCTTATTATGTGGTGAACAAGTGATGTCATTTGTAAAAGGTTAATTTAGCTTGGTGCTAACTAGGATTGAAGTGTTGAGTTGGAGGGTATTTATGAGGGAAATTGTTTGA
>CAIGQZ010007154.1:5308528-5311311 GCA_903798205.1 Danio tinwini
TAGCCTAAAACGCCCAACAGCTCACCCTCTGATAGGCAACAGTGACCCCTTCAAATCCCATTTTAAGAAGGGCAGGAAAAGTACTATTCTCATCCACAACTGAACCCCCCCCCCCCACACACACACACACACAACTGAGCCTCCATTCAGAGAAGACGCTCTTGAATGTATACAGATACACTAGCCATCATTTATTTATTTATCTACCGAGCGGATGTAGCTGAAGATAGCAATACTCACTCGCTGAT
Source organism: Danio tinwini (assembly GCA_903798205.1). Classification (NCBI taxonomy): domain Eukaryota; kingdom Metazoa; phylum Chordata; class Actinopteri; order Cypriniformes; family Danionidae; genus Danio; species Danio tinwini. The sequence goes on from CAIGQZ010007154.1 coordinate 5,308,777, forward strand.
CCTCCTTAAGCCCTCCGGATCTCCAGCAGATAAAGTCCCTCTGCGGCTTCCAATGATTTATCAATTTGCAATGTTTGTTAAGATGGCTTTGAGATTTAATTTGGACTAGGATTGGCTGCCTGACTGCACCTGTTGAGAAAAAAAGGCCTACTCAAAGGGTCAGTCAATGGAAGACTCTGACAAAGTTCAGCCGAGGGTCTGACCCACAACTTGTTCAATGAAGTCCATAGATCTGGGGTTAAGTTGTCTGCCCTGGTCACTTTCCCTTACCTATCCTAATTACTAGACACACATTATATACCTCTCATTGCCCTGTGCCTAAGGACATATTGGCCTTGTCTGCTGGTTTAGAGAGCATTTTCCTCATGCTTGAGACACAATTATAGAGCAATTGTTACATACTATTTTTATTTTATTTTGAAAATTGCATTAAAACTGTTAAGCTTTATAGATGCATTATGTTAGGTTCAGATTATATACATGGCATATTCATTTGACAATGCCTTGGCAATTTGTAAATAACAGTAGCCCAATCATGAATGGTGCTCTTAATGCTTGTGGTCTTCTTCTGAGGGTCCATACTACATTAATAGGATGAAGACTACTGGAAATCTTGCCTCAGTGCAGTTTTAGCAGAAGTATCAAGGACAAGGTCACAGTGCATATGGCCACAAAAGGTGTGTGTGTGTTTATGTGTGGGGAGGGTGGTACCTTTCTGTAAGCAAAAACATTAACAGATAACAGACGTGTGTATGTAGTGGCCATTGTAAGACATTGTAAGTAATTGCACATGAAGTGTGTCATTTGGGAATGGATTAATGGAAAATTGACTGCTTCACTGGCTGGCATGTTCAATTTTTTTGTCCCTTTCATGACAAGTTTCATCACATCTGTGTCATTAACCAATAGAAGCACAGAAGTTTTTCTACATAAAGCTTTCAAACATGGTGAAACGATTCTGTTATGTGGAATTATGCCACATTGGTAGCCATTTTTGGTTTATGTTTATTATCAGTGCATCTGAAATCACATACTGAGTAGATACCAAAAGTGAATTTTGCATTAGCGTTGGTTGTGTAACTTCACTTCAATTTAGAAGTGTTTTTCAGTGGCTTCACGAGATAGAGTACAATATCCATCAAATATGTGACAAAACCAGTCACTAGTGTCCATTCTTAGGACAATAATTGGTGATACAACTATTTGAACATCTGGAATCTAAAGCCTCAAAAAACTGAATACTGAGAAAAGGACCTTTAAATTTGTCCAAGTTAAGTTCTATGCATATTATAGCAACATTTTAGTTTAAGTAATAATTCACACTCATAACTACTGCCTTATTACCTTCATATTAATGAGATATTAACTGTTTATTAGTACTTACTTATAATGAATGATCTCATTGTACATCCATAATCCTGCCCAATACCTAAACCCAACTACTATCCTACTAACTATTAATAAGTAGCAAAATTAATAGTTTATTAAGCAAAAAGTCTTAGTGATCAGTTTGTTAATAGTATGAATTGTACAAAACTAATAAATAAAATGTAATCAATAATAAATAAAATGCAACCCATATTACTAATCACAAATTAAGTGTTAATATATTTACAGAAGGAAATTTACACAATGTATTCATGTAACATGATCTTTATTTGATGTTCTAACAATGTTTGGCATAAAATACAAATCCATAAATTTGACCCATTCAAAGTTTTTTTTGACTATTGCCAAAAATATACTCAAGCAACATAAGTTTTTTTGTCTAAGGTTTCATATACAATTCATCATGTTAATGGAGGTAGAAGGTCATCATCCAGATACTTGTAGCCTTCAGTTTTTTTAATTCTACTATTTGAACATATCAGTTGACTTACTGTTTGTAATAAAAGCTACTTTACAATAAGTAAGTAAAAAAAGTCAATAGGGTTATTCATTCTACAAAGAATAAGCTGAATTTAAATACCTGGATGATGCACTTATTCAATCATTAAAAATGAACGTAGAAGTGTAGAAGTTGGAAAAAACCTCAAACTTAAAATGCAAAAATACACAGCAAATCTCCAAAACCAGAAGCTGTTTCTCAGCCTTGAACTCAGTTTTTAATTGCATAAAAAACATTTTTTGAATCACTACACACAACTCTCTACTTAAAGCACAAAAAATCTAAAAGGAAGCCACTTTCTTTCCTTTTCCGAACACAACCAATCAAAATGCTACACTTATTCACCCGGACACACACACAGACACACTCCTCAAACGTGGAAACACAAATTTTTTTAACTGATCACTAACCAATCACTGCTTTACTGTGGTAAAGGCCTATAAGGTTGTCAAAAGTTACAGGACACAGGACTATTCTGGTCCAAAAAACAAAACAAAACAAAACAAAAAAACTGGTTTGCCACCCTGTTCACAATTTGTAATTTTGTACCTACCCTATATTTTCAGCCTGGTGCTGGAAAGCGATGCCCAACATTATGCCTGCATGAAGCTTCAACAGGCAATTGCACCCCCCCCCCCCCCCCCCCC
>CAIGQZ010007154.1:5316370-5337346 GCA_903798205.1 Danio tinwini
TGCAGAACTGTAAACACAACTCACTGCTTTACACTGAATTTCCAAATGATAAACACACTCATAGCAAAGCTATACACATGTATGGCTATTATTTACACTATTTTGCCAACTGTCTGGCACAGTCACATGTGAAAATTGATTTAGATAATTAGTTCACTTTGCAATCAGATATTTTCCATGGTTCCTTTGGACCAGAGGACATTGCATGTGATGTAGATAAAATTTTGCGGTCGGACCCAGAGAGACGACATGATGTAGTCTGATTTTTTTTTCTCAGTGAAATTACTGTTTTGTGTTTTGACTTGGAAAAATGTGTTTGTTTTGATCTGTGTAAATAAACACCAGCACTTGAAGTTTGCATCCCTGTATGTTTACAGAACTATGAGAAAGGTATGACCTCAAACTGACATAGCCTAGCTTGTGCTCAAAGAAGGCAAAAGCCAGATGTTTTTTTTATTTTATTTTTTTATTTGCCTTTCAAAAACAACAATTTAGGCCAAACTCAATGCAAACATAATCTTGCACACACTGATTGAGACATGTCAGATATACAGTGAATCAATTCTAAAGCCATAACATTACACACACACACACACACACACACACACACACACACACACACACACACACACACACACACACACACACACACACACACACACACACACACACACACACACACACACACAAACAAACATACAAATAAACCAACAAACAACAAAAAATATATCTAAAATAACTTAACAAAAAAAGAACAACATACCGTGCAGACATCAAATAGAAACTCTGTAAGGGGTTAAATAAAACCATATTCTTGAAACAAATCATACAATTGTTTAGTCTTCTCACTCTTCTTTATTTTTAAAGCTACATAGGTGGCAAACTCCTTTTTAAAGACAATCAGTTGAGGAGCTGTTTACAAAGCAAAAGCCAGATGTAGCTTTTATTCATTCCATCAGTGTGTAGTTGGCACATTGTGTGCTTATTAATGTGACGGCTTGTGTTAAATGTTTGACACAAAAATACAATTTTTACGAAGGTTTAAAGAGTTAGGCAAGGTTTATTAGCTTTTGCAAGAGAACTAAAATGTTTTTGCAGATTTAGTGAAGGGTTTGCTTATTGGTGTGTAGAGTTTTGCAAAAATAGCCAATAGTTACAAAAAATGTGCTTAAGCTATCAGAAAAAAACTGCAACAAAAAAAGAATAACCTACCGTGCAGACATACAATAGAAACTCTGTAAAGAATTAAATAAAACCATATTCTTGAAACAAATCATACAATTGTTTAGTCTTCTCACTCTTCTTTATTTTTAAAGCTACATAGGTAGCAAACCTCCTTTTTAAAGGCAATCAGTTGAGGAGCTGTTTTCAAAGCAAAAGCCAGATGTAGCTTTTATTCATTCCAACAGTGTGTAGTTGGAGCCTTTTGTGCTTATTAATGTGATGGCTTGTGTTAAATGTTTGATACAAAAATACAATTTTTACGAGGGTTTGAAGAGTTAAGCAGGGTTTATTAGCTTTTGCAAGAGATCTAAAATGTTTTGCAGGTTTGGTTAAGGGTTTTCTTATTAGTGTGTCGAATTTTGCAAAAATAGCCAATAGTTACAAAAAATGTGCTTAAGCTATTAGAAAAAAACTGTAAAAGAGCTCATATACTTGTTTGCAAGTTGTGTTGTTTGAAGGTAAAATGAACTTTTGTTGCATGTTTTAAATGTTTTGACATGGTTAGAGCATTTTGCAAGCAAAATATGTCATTTTGACCATGAGCTCCGCTGTTTTGGCCTGTGTGTTAACTATTTTGAAAATGTGGAGTTTCAGTTGATGGCTACATCAAAGCAATCGAGAAAAACTGTATTGAAACATATTTCAAATCTAAAAATGCAGTTTAATTAGCCAGATTAGCATTTCTATTATATCTGTATCAGTGAATGGTGTGTATACAAATTCTTGAATTTTGGCATTTTTGGAAAAATATAAAAAAATAAAAAAACATAAAATATTGACGAGTTCATCATCATGTCATTTCAGTTACATATATTGCAGTTATAAACAGAGATGTGTCCTTGTTTTACACAAGAAAACACTGTGTAATGCTACATGTTATTAGTGTTTTTTAGGTCATTGTTTTGTGGGTGACAAAGTGTTTGTCGGCTGTCAACCTTTACTTGTCCTCTGAAAGAAATAGTTTTTTTGAGTTCTGAATAAAATGTTTTGGTAGTTGTAGTGCATTTTGAATGTGAAATGTGTTACAGTTTTTTCCAATTGTTTACACACATTGTCTGAAAGCATGCCTCATATTGTCAGAACTCTACACACAAATCCCAAAACACACACACATTGGGCAAAACCCTTTAATTCTCCTGCAAAATCAAACTTTTCATTCAAAACAATGTGATTTCTTCACAGAATGGTGTTTTGTTTTCAAATGACACACACAAACCATCACATGTATAGACATTTATAAGAACAGTTGAACACTGATGTGCTTAATGTAAAACACTGTGACCACTTCTTCTCCATGTATCATAATGACTTACTGTAAGCCTTTTTTGTTCAGTGTTACACTTACTACAGACAGTGCATAGGCCTACAGAAGTGCATTGTAAAATTTTTCAGAATATTATTTTTATACAAAACACACAAATACACGGTACCAATTATATTTTACTGTATTTTTTCCCACAAAAACAGTGTACATAGTATTCATTCCAACCAACACAAAGTTGCACGTAACGTGGTCTACATATACCATCAACAGAAGTATTTACAGAATAGTTACAGTAAAAAAATAAAAAAGTGTGGATTTCGGTTATACACTTTCCATCCCCAGGCAGAAAAAAATTCCTCAATAGGATTGCGAAATGGAGAATATAAGATGAGCTCTGATCTCTAAATTGCAATTACACTGTATGTGTGACCGGTGTTTACCTATGTGATAAGTTAGTATGCAAAGTAGGACAACTGACTTTACAATTGTGAATGACAGTGTGTTCCTTGTGAAAACAAGAGATTTGCTGCATGAAAATTGTGCCAAATGTAGAGAATTGTCTGTAGTGTTTTGACAAAAGTGTGTTTTAAATCTGCAATTTGAGTGTAAAGCAGGAATTGTGCTTGTAGTTTAGCAGAATTGGTTCAGGGGGTTGGTGCCTCAGTTACATGTTGTAGTCATTGTGTCTGAAGTACAAGTAATTGTGTGTAAACAATTGGGAAAAACTGTAAGAGAATTGTGTAAAGAGTTTTGCAAAAGTGACCTAAGTATTGAGAAATGTGTCCTAGTATCTGTAAAAAAAAAAACTGCAATTTGGCATGATGTGTACCACTCTGAAAGTGGTAAAGACCTGATTGTTGTTCCAGATCTGTTGTTCCAGCCTGATCTTAAGAGGAAACGTAACTATTTTACATTTTGCATTGGGGACGAGCAAATCTTACTACACTCAAAAAAGTCAACTAGCCACTTGCTCGATTTGCAAAATACAAATATGTCTTATGGAAAAGAATGGAATAAGTTTAGTTCTGTTAAAGGATTCATTCTAGTTGTTTGAAACTAAATGAAGAAATAATCAAAAGAATTAGATGAGATCTTGTTGATTGAATGAGATTTAAGCTCTTCGTATGAACGACTCTCTCTGGTGAGTTACTGTGTGCCTCCATCACAGTAGGTAGCGATATGCACTTATGTTGCCGCATAAGAAGAAGTACTTTTGGATTTCTGCAGTTGTGGTGTTCCACATATATACGGACAACTTATTCTTGGCACAAGTAACTTGGAGACAAAAACAAAAATGCACTTGGAGTTCCTTTTGCATATAATTTTTGCACTGTTCCCTTCAGACAAGCTACTGGGGCGTGAACACTGGTGCATGAGCTTGAACAAGACTGATGTAGTGATTGAATGAAGAAGATGCACATTTGTAGCTGGACAGAAGCTCTCCTAGACAGCGGTTATGAAACTGTTCCTTTAAATGAGGTGCTAGAGCAAGTAAGCTCGGAGTAGAGCAAACATTGATGCTCAGTACATATTTTTGTTTTTGTAATTGGTGTTTTATTAAATATCATTGTTTTCTTTTGTGTTTTACAGCTTTAAAAAAGTAATTTACAAATACTCTTGTTATAATTTTATGTTTATTTGTGTTAATGTATAAATGTATAAATGTTACTGCCAAAAAGATACTTTGAGACTTATTGTGAGGTAAGTTGCAAGAACTTCAATGCTGGCAACTAAGACTATCTAATTGAAGTAACACAACAGATTTTAATATCCATACATGGACGACTGAAACTTGTTGATGTAACATGGACGAATCTTGTTGAGTTGAAGTGCTTTACTGACATTGAGTGAATAAGAATAAATTCAATCAGATAAGCACAACAAAAACATTATAATTGAATTAGCTGCAAAGAAGACCTAAGAAGATACATAGACCTATTAAAACTATGTTTAATTTACATGTTTATATTCTGTTCGAGGGTGTGGATTTGCTCTTGACAATGGTGGAGACATACATCACTATAGCACATGCATAGAACAGCACAACTTCTCTTTAGTGCTTTTATTTTTTTTTATTAATCGTCAGTTACTTTGAACATCAGCACATACAAATACAGTCTCGGTCATACAGTGGGGAACAAAAAAAGAAGAAAATAAAGAGGGAGATATACAAACAAGTAAACAGGATAATACAGTCAAGCTAGGAGCAAATATATCTATATATATATATATATATATATATAAATATAAATATATACCGTAAGATAATCAGGAGAAATTATTAATGTAATGCCAAAAAGGTGTCCATAGCTGCCAGACGTCATTTTTTTTAAGTATATCATAGGTGAGTTTCTCAAGTGGAAATAACACACATACTTGAGACAACCACATTTTAAAGGAGGGTACCTGAGGAGTTGACCACAATAAAAGTATACATTGCTTTGCCAGACCAAAATTAAAAACAAATGTTTGGTGTGAGGGTCCAACGCATTCTCTACTTCACCATATAACATAAAATTCTAGAAAAAAACTGTATTTTATCTTAAAGAGTCCTTGTAGAAAATGAGTGTTTTCTTCCAAAAAGAGATGGTTTGGTCAATACCAGAAACAGTGAAGGAATGTTCCTCTGCATTTTTTTCAGTTAAAACAAAGATCAGAGGAGTTTCTGTAAATCTTTTTCAGACGTAAGAGTGTAAGATAAACTCTGTTAATGAATTTATAATTGAGCTCATGAACACAATAAAGTACATTTAGAAAACAAATTGTTACATATTTCAGACCAATCTGTATCTTCAATTTCTGACCTAAATCTTTTTTCCCACACACACTTCAAACTCTCAAAAGAAGAAGTACATGAGTTAGACAGAGCTTTATATATTTTGGATATTAGTCCCTTGGAAAACTGTTTGTTACAATTTGCGCTATGGCTACAAGTTCAAATCTCAGTTCACACTTATCGGACAAATATTTAATAAAATGACGCAGCTGAAGGTATTTAAAAAAAATGGATTGTGGTATATCAAATTGATTTGAATTTTTTTGGAAAAATGTAAGTGTACTGTCTGTAAAGAGGCATGATAATTTTAGAATCCCTGATTTGGACCAATTTGGAAAACCAATATTTTAGAAAGATATTGGGTAATCAGGTTTAAAACCATTAGGTGAGAATAAAGTGATATTAGCTGGAATTTTAAAATGCTTTTTAATGTCTTACCATGTTAGAAGAGTGTTTGAAATAATGAAAGTTGTTGAAACACATTCAAGTTTTTTAACATTTATAATAAAAGGCAGGGACTTTATTGAAAAAGGAGCACAGGCTGTTGCCTCCATGTTAAGTCAGTTCTTTCATTGTACCAGCTGACCATATGCTTCATTTGTGCTGACCAAAAGTAAAGACGTAAGTTTGGAAAAGCGACTCCTCCCCTATCTTTTGGTTTCATTCATTTGTTAAGACTAATTCTGGGCATTTTGTGATTCCAGGTAAATTAAAAAAGGTGCTTAATAATGTCTTAAAAAAATATTGGGTAAGTGACAAGAAAGGGATTGAAATAAATATAAAAAAATAGGGAGAATATTTTGTGCTTTTAAAAGCATTAACAAAAGCTTTAAATGCTTAATAATATGAATAACAATTAATGAAACATGTCCCATGCTGCAAAAGTCAACTTACATGATTTCACTGCAATCTGGCTTTGAGAAGGTAAGGATGTAGAGAAATTTAGAGAGGCATGTGATGCAATTTAACCATTTTATCCCAATTATTATTTTTCATAATCATGAAAGCCAAAATCGAAACTGAATTCCAATTAATTGCACATGAGCCAATAACCCTGTCCTTGTGTGTTTGTGGGAGGAAAGACCAGAGAAGAGAATGTGATTTAATCATGTCCAGGTTACTAAAGGTTGATGAAGCATTATTTTATTTTGAAGGTGATTAAATTATTGGTGGGGACATTTCAGTAATTGCTGGATATTAGTGGGGACACAACCCCTTCGTCCATGCCAAATCTACGCCACTGATTCTATTCATATAACACATTCACAGCAGTTCAAGTTTACTTGATTTTTGTTTAGATGCATAATGAATAATGAATTAGCCACTAAATCAAAAAGTTTTGAATTGCTGTAAGATTGTGTTGATTGTTCTATTTATCTGTCATTCTATGATTGTTTTGTTCCATCCATCTATCTCTCTTTTATTCAATTGTTCTGTCTGTAGTTCTAATTTTTGATATCTCATTTTTTTTATTCTGTTTCATATTTCTTTCTATTAAATTTTCTATTATTTCATAATTACCAGCATTCTATTGTTCTATCATTGTATCTTTGGTATCATTCCATTCTCTATCCATCAATCAATTTTCCCATTTATCTAATGAAAATTTTACTTTACTAAATTACAAAGCGAGCGACGCAGTGGCGCAGTAGGTAGTGCTGTCACCTCACAGCAAGAAGGTCGCTGGTTCGAGCCTCGGCTGGCTCAGTTGGCGTTTCTGTGTGGAGTTTGCATGTTCTCCCTCTGTTCCCGTGGGTTTCCTTCGGGTGCTCCAGTTTCCCCCACAGTCCAAAGACATGCAGTAGAGGTGAATTGGGTAGGCTAAATTGTCCGTAGTGTATGAGTGTGAATGAATGTGTGTAAATACTTCCCAGAGATGGGTTGCAGCTGGAAGGGCATCTGCTGCATAAAATCGTGCTGGATAAGTTGGCGTTTCATTCCGCTGTGGCGACCCCAGATTAATAAAGGGACTAAGCCGAAAAGAAAATTAATTAATGAATGAATAAATTACAAAGCAGTGACACGGTGGCTCAGTGGTTTGCACTGTCGCCTTGCAGCAAAAAGGTTGCTGTTCGAGTCCCTGCTGGGTCATATGGCATTTCTGTGTGGAGTTTGCATGTTCTCCCAGTGTTGGTGTGGATTTCCTCTGGGTTCACAGTCCAAAAACATGCACTATAGGTGAATTGAATAAACTAAATTGTCCGTAGTGTGTGTGAATGAGAGTGTATGGATGTTTCCCAGTACTGGGTTGCAGCTGGAAGGGCATCCGCTGTGTAAAATATATGCTGGATATGTTGGCGTTTCATTCCGCTGTGGCGACCCCTGATGAATAATGGGACTAAGCCGGAGGAAAATAAATGAATAAATTACAAAGCATACTTTTTACTACCATGCAATTTGTGACACTGAACAGTATATCTGATTGTTTTTTATTAGCAATATAACAAGCTGGGTTTTGTTTAAAAATCTAAAGATGTTAGTCAGTCATTCTATCATTTCATCATTCTGTCTGCTGTTTTATGTGTCTGTTTTTCTATCATTTTTCTCTCTACCATATTATCTTTTTATTATTTTCTATCTGTTTACAGGATTATTTATCTTTTCATATAGCGCTCTGTCTGTTTTGCATGATTACCAGATGAATATGTAGAACATGAATATGTACACCCAATATAAATTTATATAGCTGGCATTTTGTAGGTAACATGTTTCTTTTGCTCTGCTCTTGAGAGAAACCCCCCTCACATTTACATTATGACTTGGAAATCAGCATTATAATTAGAAGTACAAATACAAATGAAGAATTAGACTACTAAAATAAATAAAGTGGTTGGTTGTTGTTTTTTAAGTTACTTCTTTGTAGCACACATCATGTTAATTTACCTTCGAACGGCTTGTTATTTACAAATGTCTTTATAATAAAGAGTTTGTCAAACAATCAATGCATTGTATGTGCTAAGAAGGCAGCATTAAATATTATAACGAGAAGCTGTTTTTCGCCTAACCTGCAAGATGACAAATCTCATTTGTTCATTTACTAATACATCCTCAGTGGAGAAAAACTACGGGGAGCCAACAGCTTTATTTGCTGTTGCATTTCTATGCATGGAGTAATCTGAGGAGGAATACTCTAAAGGCTGGGAACATTCATCACAAGCAAATCCAAACATAGATGAAAAATTACAGGATTAGCAATGACCTTCCAACCAATCAGCCACTGTAATTACACTCGTTTATTATAGCCTGCAGAGACAGAGCAATACAGAGATGACCCTTCACCAAAACAAAATGTTTATAAATGTACAAGCCAAAGAGGAATGCTAATAAGCGCTGATTTTATAAAGTGTCAGTGCTAAGCCATATATTTATGTGTGCATTTCATTTAAAAAGGGTTAGATTAAGTGGCTATCCAAACTATTATTATTGTATTTATCGTGCAAAGTGAACAGCTGGAGATTATGATGCGTTATATCTTTACTAATTTAAATAAATCAAATAAATTTAAATAAATTTACTCAAAGGTTTTTTTATTGAGCATGTTAGATATGATACATGAAGTACAAATAACTTTTCACTGTTTTTTAAACAACAAACAAACAAAACCCATCACACACATATACATTTAAGTTCTATAAAAATATATGAATAATATAAAAATAAAATACAAATAAATAGTAATATTAAGTAAAGAATATTTTACTCTTAAATATATAAAAAAAATAATAAAACAACAAAGGCTCTACTTTTCTAAAATAATTGGGTCCATCTTCTTTATGTCATGTAAAACAGGTTGCCAAGTGAGAAAAAAAAAACAACATATCAGTACAACCTCTTATAGTATATTGTATTTTTTTCTAAGGTCAGGTGATATAGAAGTTCCATGAGCCATTGCTTAATGGTTGGAGGGAATTTCTCCTTCCATTTGAGCAATATTAACCTTCTAGCTAAAAGCGTAGCAAAGGCAATCACATTTATCTTATTTTTATTAAAGCATAAGGACTGTGGTGTAATACCAAATATTGAAATTATGGCCTTAGGTTCTGTATAGGTATTTGATGGTTCAGAGAGAAATTTTAATATTAGCTGCCAGAAATCCTTTCATTTTAAACAAGACCAAAACATATTTCTTTTTAAACTTAAATGTGTTTTATTGAAAAAAAAAAAATATTTGGCACTTTAGATTTTATGTTTATCTCTCATTTTCTTTAGATTTTTTTTAACATTAAATATTGCCCTGTTCTCTCTAATGCGTTAAATAATAATATTAATAATACTACTACTAATAATAATAATTAATAATAATAATTTAATAAGTATTATTATTAAACAAATTTTTATAACTTGTGTGTTTTTGTATTTGTGTGTTTTGTTCATATATGTTATTTATATTATTTATTTCAATTAACATAATCAATGTTTTTTTAATATTTCTGCAAATACGGCTCTCTCCATGTAATTCCAATCCGCATCTATATTTATAAATAATAATAATAATAATAATAATAATAGCCTATGACAAAAAATTAATAATTAAAAGCTATGTTATAATTGTATTAATTAATTTTATTCCTATAAATACCCTTTCATTATGTACGCTGTAAAAATGGTGCATTCCACACAAATCCTTCTTATCGTCCCAACACAAATTGATTAAGTTAACTTTAATTGTTAAATAAAACAATTAAAGTCAATTTTGAAGTTTAAAACTGTAAACATAACATCATATAAAATAATATTTCTGTAAATTAATTAATTAAATTAGAGTCTTTCTGTAAATAGTGGCATTTAGTACCTTTTACCCTTATAATTAAAAAATAATATTCCTGCAATTGTGCACAACTTTTCTTCAGCCCTATTTTATACACATGGATGTTTGTATTTGCACTGTAAATGAGTTGCTCTCACTCATGCTTTAGGGACAGAATACAGATCAATCCCATTTTCAAATACAGCCCAAAGCTCCAGCCGCCTCAATGGTGGGTAAATGGCTTTTCTACAAGTAGCGGAATAGGCTTTTGTTGTGTATGAATGTTTGTGTGTGTGTGTGTGTGTGTGTGTTCACCCTCACACCTCCTCCCTTACCTGTCATTATTCCATGTTCATCGACAGAGAAGTTATCGTTGGCCAGAAAGCTATCAGATGGGCTGGACAGCGGATAATTGAGGTGATGATCGGAGCTGTTCAAAGACAATTGATAGTGATGGAGTCGGGGTTATCCGTGTGCAAGGTATCCCAGCCTCTCCGAGTTCCCCTTTGCCCTGCGAGCGGCACACAGAATATGGAATAACATATACGCTGCAAACGCATGTCAGCCAGTCACTGGCACACGCCGGGCTTTAGCCAAACTAAGTCCTCCATCAGCCGACAGGGATATCGCTCCTATCCCAGCAAGTGGGAAATAAATGATCCAGACTCCATATATCTGTCTGATCCATCCATTTGACAAGTTGCCAAACTTTTCAAATACCCCCTAAGCCGTTAAGGCAAAGCAAGCTGGGGAGTGATATTTCATAAGCGCCGGGTTAGGTAAGGTGGAACATGCAGGAAGTCATTACTTTTTTTGCCTCCCAGTGAAGCCTTTGTCTGGATTGGATGTGTCAAACTGAGATATCTTAATGCTTCCACATACAACTCCATTCCTTTTGTTTTTATCCTACAAGCACAAGCCGCAACCTTTTTCCATTGCCACTGGAGCATTAATGTAGCCGAATGTCAGCTTGTCTGGTATGCATGTTCTGTAGTGTGATGTCTGCGCCGGGATCAATAGCACTCTTTGAGGAGTGTATCAATAACTCAATACTCCAAGCATCAATGAGCAGGATGCCATGGCCTCTTGGCTCAACTATAGGATTGGGTTGGCAGCATGGGATACCATTGGGAAAGAATGGAAGGAATGTGACACCCCTCCATACCTCAGCATCCTGTCACGGTCTTGACCGGGGCGGCTACAGGTTGCCACTGTCAGCAAGTAGCAACAACACTGCCGGCTTACGATAATCCTCTTCTCTGCAACTCCTTCAGCAGAAAAAAAAAGACTGCCAATGTCTTGTCAAGCGCCCTTAATCCTCAGCATCCACAGTTCAAGCCTGTGAACGAGGCCCCCGGGGCTTTACATTGGCCACCTTCTTGGCCCTGGTATTGACCTGAACTGTCATGCTGGCCCAGTGACGACCCCGGCGCACTGGCCAATCTATCGTGGATCATGAGTTCAAATGATTTTCCTCCCCTCTCCCGCCCCTGTTTTCCTAGTGAGCTGATTGCTAATGACAACATTAGAAAGGGCAGAATGGAGATTCCACAAACAATTTGCACCTTGGATTTGCAAATCTAATATCTGAACAGATTCAAATACTAGCCATGGTTTACTATCTTGTGTATCGGTACATATTGATGTGCACATATGTGTATATACAGTATATAGACACACACACACACACACACACACACACACACACACACACACAATAGTACAATGTATGTGCGTTTAGGCTATATCAAAAAACTTGTCAGGCATATTTAGAACAAGAATAATTTAATGACACATTAAAAGATTCTTTTTAAGCATCACAGTGCAGACCGTGAATATTAAATAATTGTCATAATTTTTTTCCCCCCTTAAACAACTAGGCTTTACCCATTTGTCAACTAGAAACTTTATGATATTGTTTGATTGGTATTTCTGTTGTGTTTCGTCTGGTGCAGATGAACTGCTTATCACTGCAAATCTCGTCACGTAGCGTGTTGTTAGGACACGCGGTTACAATGTAACCTGCTCACCTAATTTTTATGTTTATAATATTTATATTATTTGCTAATTAATAATCTCATGTGGAATTCTGAATCTGCTTCTCATTTCGAAGTCTGCTACTGTCCACCGGTCGCATTTCGGTCATGAACGCATGCTTTGAGAGCCTTTCTGAATGAATGAATGAAATACATGTTTTAATTAATACATGTTAGAACAAGTGTGTTAATTTTTACATAATAAGATCCTGCATGATCTCATAGCAATTTGTAATTTTTATTATTTTGGCTATAATTTGCATGAATTCATACGAGCTCATTCGTACAATTTACTACGATTTGCTTAACCCCCAATGACGGTTTAGGGGTGGGATTGGGTGCCCCATTTTTAAAACATTTTCGACTGAACTCTAAATTGACAAATGTAAAATAGTTACGTTTACTCGTGAGATCAGGCTATAATATCTGTTACATTGAATGATAACTTATCATTGTTTTACCCATGTGTTCACATCTTATTTGGCACATTAAAGTATCGACACTTTACTAACATTGAGTGTGATTTAAATGTATATAATCTTACTTTTGTACATTTAATTCAATGTGGACACATTTTTTCAGCAGCAAAAATAGGTTTATGCTTTTAACAAAAGTAAAAAAGATTGGTTAAATGTTAATTACTTTACATTGTTTTATTCTCTCTCTCTCTCTCTCTTTCATGGAATAATTACATTACTGATACTGAGAAATAGTAAACTCTTGTTGACTTTATAATGTTTTATAAATTTTTTTATAATGTTTAATAATGTTTCTTTATAATGTTTAATAAATTTTGTCTGTCACACAAAATGACAACACTCGATTCAAATGCTATCACTCGATTGAATGAGCATTATCTTTGGTTATCAGCTGATAGATAGTGCCAGTAGGAGCCTTCTGCGCCTACTAGTAGGCTCAAACGACTGTTATCATCCATCCACATGGTTAATCAGCTGTACAAATAGAGAAGACTCTATGTCTACTGTGACGGTTGGGCTTATGGTTGGAGTAAGGGTAGATGTTAATAAAATACAATTAATGGGAAATGTAATAAATAATATAAATAATTATCGTGGTTAATCAGCTATACTAATAGAGAAGACTCCAGATCTGTTTTTACATTACTGTGACGGTTGGGTCCAGGGTTAGGGTAGGGGTAGATGTTAATAAAATACAATTCATGGTAAATGTCATAAATAATATATATAATTCTCATGGTTAATCAGCTATACTAATAGAGAAGACTCCAGATCTGTTTTTACATTACTGTGACGGTTGGGTCCAGGGTTGGGGTAGGGGTAGACATTAATAAAATACAATTAATGGGATATTTAATAAACAATATAAATAATTAATACTCGTTAACTTCCGGCCGCAGCTGATCTATAGCTGATTAACCATGTAGATGGATAATAAAAGCCTTCTGAACCTACTGGAGAGCACAGAAGGCCCCTACTGTCCCATATCTATCAGTTGATAACCACTGATAACGCCCATTCAATCGAGTAATAACATTCGAATCAGCTGATGATAATGATCCTTTATGTTGTCATTATTATCAATTGACACTTTGCTCTCAGTGCATGCCTTATACACTACAAAAATTAAAATAATATGTGCCCTAATTAATACTGTATTGTTTGAATGTCAGTTCACTAAGGAAACAGAGTGTCAGTTATAAAAAAATTATCCATTAAATAAATAAATTCAATAAGAGTGTTCAATAAGTGATGAACTGTTACCTTCACCTCTTTTTTTTTCTTTGCGGTGAATGATTTTATTATTCAAGAGGGGGAAATACTTATGATTGTTAAGAGGTGATGAAGCATGGCTACGGTACTTTTCATACAGCAGCTGAATTACTTTACAGTTTACTGTCACATTCTGCAGTTTTCTTAACATTATTGATGAACATAGTTTTTTTCTGTTTCTGATTATTTATATTTGGGTCATATAGCATGGTGTTCATGAAGCTTTTCACTTTCAAAGGTTATTATTTATTATAGGGGTTCACATTTGTATGCCATGATTTAAGATTTAAGTAAAAGATCTACACGAATTAATTGGGAGCATGATCTTGATCATGATGACAAAGATGAGATTAATCTTATTCATCTAAGCTAAAGGCACTCTATATGTTAGCAAATTGGTTTGGCCAAAACTCAGCATCTCACATCAGACTCCATGGCTCATTCCTTTCCATTGCATTTAAATGGAAATTTTGGGGTTAACCCCCCAAGTTCACCTCGTGCCTTCTTCATTCTCAAGCAGGCCCATGGTAAATATTCCATTAATCAAAAGTTACAAACAGACTTTATACTGTCATAACTCTTGGCCATGGCTTTCCTGTTGATTGATTCCTATACACACATACTGTCTGATTACCATAATGTGTTCTTGTGGTGTAGATTCCAGTTGGGGTTTTTCGGGGGGGAAAGGAGCATGGCGGAGCGCCGGGGGAAGTACATAATAAATGGTGCCGGCTCCTCCTCATCGGGACTGATTTTAATCCAATGCTCCATCACTGCACATGGTGAGTAGAGTCTTGGGGGTTTGGGCTATCAGTTATGAGCCTATGTTTGCAGGCAGACACAATCATTTCGCTGATTGTCACAAGTCTCAAGCAGTGACACCAGGAAGTGATCCATCAGTCTATTTCCTGTGACACGAGGAGAAAGATGACGAGGGCTCCATTGACTTATGCAGAAAACCTCCCGCTCGCTTTTTCCATGAGTCTTTTTACATGCTCCAGGGAACGTGTTTTATTTCGGACACTTAACCTTCCCAGTTTTGCCATTTTTCTGCAAGGCCTATTGATTTATTTATTCTGACTGGGCCCAAACAGGTGCTTGTGTTATTGATGTTAACTCGCTGTGTCCGAGAACTTTTTGCGATGCCTTCTTTTTTATTTGTAGGTCTTGTGTAGGAGATTTAGAGATTAACTTAGATGATTATTTTATCAAGTTAAATGATACTGCTTTATTAGAACTGAAAGGTGAATAAATATGCTTTCCATTAATGTATGGTTTGTTTCAATATTTGAAAATCTTTTTTGAGAATTTGAGAATCTGGCAGATTTAAAAATCTCAATACTGAGAAAACTACCTTTAAATTTGTCTGATTTAAGTTCTTAGCAGTGCATATTACTATTTAAGAATTTAGTTTTTATATATTTTACAGTAGGAAAAGTTACTAAAGGTCTTCATCTTTATGTTTCTTTACTTTATTTTTGGTGTTTTGGCGTGAAAGAAAATACATAATTTTGACCCATGCAAAGTATTTTTGGTTATTAAGACTGACAAGATTAATCAAATAATGAATGTTGTGTATCGAATAATGTTTTCTATAAATATAAACAAGATAAATACGAGGTGTTTCACCATTCTAAAGCAGAAACAGAATTCTAAACGGTTTACATTTTGTCAACATAAACACGGACTTACAGCTATACTGTACTATAAACACCTAACATTACAGAAACATTCCCAGTTACCGCAATTATGCAGGCAAGAATGATTGACATACATAATAAAGACATTCAGAATATAAACCTTCTGTATGGTTTAATGCTTACCTTTTGACTAAATATTGCTGCAGTATATGTAAAAACTTGGGAATTTCCATTTTTAATGATTCTTTAATGACCTTTTAGATATTCAGTGGACTGTAACTTTGCAACTCTCATTGTATTAGTAGACCGTTAGGTTACAGCTTGACAAAATTGCAAAGTTACTTAGCAGTAGAACATCTGTTATGAAAACGAACAGATAAGCAAACAGTCTACAAATTTTTTATGACTTATTCAAACAAAATTCAGTGCACAGAAAAAAGTCTGCAGATTCTGTCTGGCCCTTCAAATTTTCACGTTTATCTAACATTGCTTCAACATTTCTTTTGAAATTGAAAGAATGAATTTGCTCTAAATTATGAATAAACAATCTATTTTTATTTGATAGTGAAGTGTAGGTCTCCTATTCTGGTTTTAACAATGTATCACATATACAGTTGAAGTCCTCCTCAGAATTTTTGTTATATTTCCCAAATGATGTTTTACAGAGCAAGTTATTTTTCACAGTATTTTTTCTTTGGGAGAAAGTTTTATTTGTTTTATTTTGGCTTTAATAAAAGCAGTTGGTCACACTTTAGTTTGATGGTCCGTTTGTTGAATTTAAGTTACATTGAATCTACACGCCAACTAATTCTCATTAGATTATAAGTAGACTGTTAGGTTGGGGTTAGGGTTAGTGTAAGGTGACATGTGCTTGCAAAGTTTCTTATAGTCAGTTAAATGTCTGTTTAGCAGCAGAATCAACAGATATTAAGCAGACAGTCTACTAATACTCAAATACACCATCAAAATAAAGTGTTACCAAGCAGTTTATATAAAAAAAAAAATAAGGTCAATATTATTAGCCCCCTTAAGCAATATTTTTCTACTTAACAAACCACTGTTATACACTGTTATGACTTGCCTGATTATCTTAACTTGCCTAGTTACCCTAATTAACCTAGTAATGCCTTTAGATTGCACTTTAAGCTGAATACTAGTGTCTTGACAAATATCTAGTAAAATTTTATGGACCAATAGTATCTGGATGCATCATGGCAAAGATAAAATAAATCAGTTAATAAAATTTGTTAATTAGTTAATAGTTAAAACTATTATGTTTAGAAATGTCTTGAATGTTCTCTCCATTAAACAGAAATTGTGAAAAAATGATAAAAGAATGAAAATTGAACAGGAGGGCTAATATTTCTGACTTCGACTATACAGTATATATCTGTCAACATCTCAAAAAGGGTTTAGGGTTTTATGCCCCTTTAACTTGTATATGCAGTTGAAGTTATAGTCAACAGAATGTCTAAAAGGCACCATCAACATAAAGAGATATGTGCATTTGTCTGCATATATTATGACATATTAAAACATAAAATGATCCTAAAATTAGCTTTCTGCAAATCTTTAAAGGTGCAGTAGGTGCCAAAATGTTAACCGTTTAGCATGATATCTTTAAAAACACAGTCCCTCCCCTGCCATCCAAAGCCACATCTTCTGAAATTATGAATGCGCACCTTAAAGATGACAGTAGATCATGTCTTTTGCCATTTAGAAAACTTTATAGTACTTTATAATACTACAAGAGCGACACGGTGGCTATGTAGATAGTGCTGTCGTCACACAGCAAGAAGGTCACTGGTTCAAGCCTTGGCTGGGTCAGTTAGCATTTCTGTGTGGAGTTTGCATGTTTTCCCCATGTTTGCGTGGGTTTCCTCTGGGTGCTCTGGTTTCCCCCACAAGTCCAAAGACATGCAGTACAGGTGAATTGGGTAGGCTAAAACTGTCTGTGGTGTATGTGTGTGAATGAGAATCTATAGGTGTTTCCCAGTAATGGGTTGCAGCTGGAAGGGCATCCGCTGTGTAAAACATATGCTGGATAAGTTGGCAGTTCATTCCACTGTGGCGACCCCAGATTAATAAAGGGACTAAGCCAAAAAGAAAATGAATGAATGAATGAATGAATGAATACTACAATGGGGTATATGCACAGCTAGTGTTTTTCAGCCAACGATAAACTTCCGGTGAAAGGTTTCTGTGACTATTTTAAACTTTATAATGTTCCTTTTACAGCATCAACATCTTAATGTAATTAAAAACAATTGGTTAAATAAACTTAAGCATTCATTTAGTTGTTCAAACGTAAAACGAGATAATAGACTGTGTAAACGCTAGTACCATCAGTCATCATTACTAAGCCATACTTACATGTTTCAGACAAAATATTCAAGGTAGCGTGGTAAGCAATATAGGGACCTCCTCACAGGTTGTCATTGTTCAAAAATGAACCAACGTGATTTTAAAACCAACTTTATCTCACTAAAGCAGGCTAGGCGGAATAGCGCTATTTACTTATGTTTTGTTGTTAAACTAAATAAAATCTACATTATAGATGCTGTGAAAGATCTCTTATGAAATTGAAAATAGTCACATCAATCTTTCGCAGGAAGATTTCAGTGGCTAAACAACACTTCTGTGGATGTAATCCATTTGTAAAACAACACATCTAAGCTTTGTGTGACTAAAATAGGTTTAAAACTTCCAAAGCCACATCTTCTGAAATTATGAATGCGCACCTTAAAGATGACAGTAGATCATGTCTTTTGCCATTTAGAAAACTTTATAGTACTTTATAATACTACAAGAGCGACACGGTGGCTATGTAGGTAGTGCTGTTGTCTCACAGCAAGAAGGTCACTGGTTCAAGCCTTGGCTGGGTCAGTTAGCATTTCTGTGTGGAGTTTGCATGTTTTCCCCATGTTTGCGTGGGTTTCCTCTGGGTGCTCTGGTTTCCCCCACAAGTCCAAAGACATCCAGTACAGGTGAATTGGGTAGGCTAAAACTGTCTGTGGTGTATGTGTGTGAATGAGAGTGTATAGGTGTTTCCCAGTGATGGGTTGCAGCTGGAAGGGCATCCGCTGTGTAAAACATTTGCTGGATAAGTTGGCAGTTCATTCCACTGGGGCGACCCCAGATTAATAAAGGGACTAAGCCAAAAAGAAAATGAATGAATGAATGAATGAATACTACAATGGGGTATATGCACAGCTAGTGTTTTTCAGCCAACGATAAACTTCCGGTGAAAGGTTTCTGTGACTATTTTAAACTTTATAAGGTTCCTTTTACAGCATCAACATCTTAATGTAATTAAAAACAATTGGTTAAATAAACTTAAGCATTCATTTAGTTGTTCAAACGTAAAACGAGATAATAAACGCTAGTACCATCAGTCATCATTACTAAGCCATACTTACATGTTTCAGACAAAATATTCAAGGTAGCGTGGTAAGCAATATAGGGACCTCCTCACAGGTTGTCATTGTTCAAAAATGAACCAACGTGATTTTAAAACCAACTTTATCTCACTAAAGCAGGCTAGGCGGAATAGCGCTATTTACTTATGTTTTGTTGTTAAACTAAATAAAATCTACATTATAGATGCTGTGAAAGATCTCTCATGAAATTGAAAATAGTCACATCAATCTTTCGCAGGAAGATTTCAGTGGCTAAACAACACTTCTGTGCATGTAATCCATTTGTAAAACAACACATCTAAGCTTTGTGTGACTAAAATAGGTTTAAAACTTAACATTATCTGTATAAAAGAAATACTTCAGCCATGGTGTCATCCTTCCTCCAGCATGCAAAAGTAACTACAATATTGATTCAGGATTTTAAAAGATTTTGATTCAGCATTTGTTTTTACCGCTGTCACTTTCTTTCTTGTGTTCACATGAACGCAAAGCATGTGCATGCGCAAACAGAGGATCTGCGTAAACAGGGTTGCTGTTGTTGACAGACAGTTTGGGTTACTTATCAGAATTATGGGGATTATCAGCTCAACAAATTTTTATTGGATTTGAATTGGAACATTTTTTTATTGCCTTACCCAGAATATAAAATGCATATAAATACATTTAGATCATTTACTTTAATAAGTACTATTGGAATGTGAAGAGTCTTTCAACCAGCACAACAAAAAAAAAATGTTTCTGAAGACAATCACCTACTGCACTTTTAATTTGATATTTTGCCAAGGAAAGTAAACTGGAGTCACCTCTCTACAATCTGTGAGTGTAGGATGGTGACTCTATCAATCTGGAGCTGTTTAGAAGATTGCCTTGTGTGCCGGCCGGCTAGAGTAATCTGTCTGGCCCTCATTGTGCACCTGACCAGCCGAGGGCTCATTACTGGCACAATCGCTGGTGTAGCTCACCCTAACATTATCCCACCTCATCTGTAAACAGCCTCATCCATCACACGCATGCGTTCGGCTTATCCAAACACATAGAGAGGATGTTCTAATCATTTGCTCATCTGTAGGAACGGGCGATGATGATCATGTACATGTACTTGAGCCTCTCTGCTCATAATATAGTCTTGATGTTAGTTCATTAATCATCCGCTAGTCTGATGTGACACCCGGCTGGTGGGAAATAGATTATAATGGCATCGGTTCATTCAAATGTTGGGCAGCAACAGATTGTGCAAGATAAATATTGTAATTCAAGATTGCGATAAAAGTCATGATATTGCCTACTGTTTACCTGATGTAATCAAAAGCTCACCATTATGTTGGCTGGGATATTCAAGTGTGGGCTATAGAGAGTCTAATGGAGCCTGGTTTATTCCTGATATTAAGATGCATTTGGGTTGATCGGTTTGCAAGTGGGTAAAAAGACTTTTCTCTACTTTCCTCATTTCTTTGAGGAGAAGGTTTATGGGTGAGGTATGTATAGGCGTTTTTTCAAGTGAGTGTTAAAGGAGACAACACAAAAAATACAGAGAGCAGCTGCTTTCATTTCTGCACTGAAAGCCGCTACTATCACAAATGATGTGGGTTAATGTTAGAAATAAAAAAAGAGAAATTCTGGTTTAAAAAGTTTAGCAACAAATCAGAGGAAGCAAAGTGCATTAGGTAAATTGCTTTCCCACACATTAAAAAGGTAATTGGTATTGATGTTAGCTGTCTGTGTAGTATATTGACTACAATATGCAAATCATTTATGAGAATTTGAATACAATTAATAAGGTAATGGCCATGATTTCTTTCAGTTCTGTAATTGTTGTATTCACTATATAGATGTTGTATAGGTTTTTTTTCCTTTTCCATTTTAAACCAAACCGTTTGTCTGACAACTCATTTCATTTATTTCACTTTTTATTTCACATTATTCGATATGAGCATCTATATGTTTACTTTTGTGTCTATAATTTCTTTAAAGTATAGTATTTAATGAGTTCTTTTACAGCCCTAGATCTATCTATCCATCCATCCATCTATCTATCTATCTATCTATCTATCTATCTATCTATCTATCTATCTATCCATCCATCCATCCATCCATCCATCCATCCATCCATCCATCCATC
>CAIGQZ010007154.1:5367084-5377722 GCA_903798205.1 Danio tinwini
TTATATTATATTATATTATATTATATTATATTATATTATATTATATTTTATTATATATTTTTTATGTAGGACATATTTACCATTGACCATTATTGTTCATTTATTTGTTTTATTTCTACGTATGCATGGTTAATAATATTCAATTAAAATATGATCAATATTATTTATTACCTAAACATGGCTAATACTAACTAATTTATATACTATATCATACTATGTCCTATTGAATATTAGCCAGAATTAATATGTGAGTGATGAAAAATAAACATCGTTTACATATATCAGATTAACATTTTTGCTTAAAATGTGTTTGTTCAGCTAATAAAAAAATAAAAAAGGTAATATTGTGGTCATTGTACAAAAAATCTTATTATTAAATATATAAAAAATAAATTAGTGATAAAAATCTGCAGAAAAGTTGATAGAGTTTAGCAGACAGTATAATTCAGTACAGTATCTTTGTCAACAACGGGGAGGTTTTACAATCCTTTCAGAGCAGTGAACAGAAACTGTGCTAAATGAGTCTGGAATTCATAGGGTTTGTTACAAGCAGCTCATAAACATCAAATTTAATTAAATAATTCCAATGCATTCTACAATGACAATAAACCAGAACATTACATCAGTACAAAACATGTTTCCAATTTTTCCACTTTTTAAAGATGCAAGTTTAATTGAAACCAGAGCTAAAGTAACTAAACACTGCGTTTATTTTACACCTGACAGATAGGTAGACGGACAGAAAGACAGACATAGGGCTCTATTTTCATTATCTAGGCGCAAAGTCTGAAACGCATGGTGCAAAAGCATTAAGGGCTTGTCCGAATTTACTTTTGCTATTTTAAGGATGGAAAGATACAGTTTGCACCGATGTGCATGGTCTAACAGTGTTTTGCTTATTCTCTTATTCTCAAAAGATTCTCTTATGGGTGTGATTTGACCATTGTCACAAAAGCTAGCAGGATCCAATTGCAAATAAAAGGGTTTATTGACAAGTTCATAGAACAAATCAACAGGGCAGAAGATAGTCAGAAGCCAGGCAAAGGCAGCATAAAATATCTCACATATAGCAGGACAAGACTGCAAGGTGAGACCTGAGGGAACAGAACAAACAAATTAACGAACTGAATGCTGAAGACTAGCAAACGAAGTCCTTAGCCAGTCATAACAGGTTGCAGCTGTAGCTGCTGATGAGTCAGCTGACTGTCCGCATGCTGTCAGGGAAAATGGTACACAAACACACCCACTTAACAAACACAACAACAGAATGAGAACACCGATCCATGAACCATGACAGAGCATAACGTGCATTTAACAAATCAGTCTCATCTCCTTTTCCCTTTAAGAGTCAGTTGTGTCACACCATTGCCCATTTGCTATTTACATGGCAGACTTTGTAAGAGGAAAAACTGAACGCTTCACTAACGAGAAAACATTTAAATAGACCATTTGCAGCATGAGGATAAAGAAGGAGCCTCCTTCATTCGGCCTCTTTACTTTCTCTTTTCTTTACTTTTACTCTTTACTTTACTCCTTTGTTGTGCACATTAAAACGAAGACATCCATTAGCCTACATATTTCATTTTGTTTGTTAAGCACAAAGATTAGTTTCAAAACAATTTCTAAATTCAGTTCTAATTTCCAGCAAACAAAAAAGTGAACAATAATAATGAAGTGTGGTCACAAACTTGAGTTCTATCCAAAGACACGCCCTGTTCTTATTCCCCATATAGTGATGTAAAAGTCTCCAAAACAGGTAGACGAATCTAAACTTGTTTTTATTATTAACTAATATAAATATGCATATAATAAATAATACTACTAATAATAACTTACAAATGCAATGGTTTTTTGAATTATGTAGAAAATAATAATTTTCTAATATTTTAATACTTTAATTCTTATTTATTTGTAAAAATATTTGCGTATTGCTGTACATGCTGTGTATTAAGCAATGTGTGTGCATTTAAGGTGCACAACTAACGCCCTCTGTGCTGGACTTTAGACCAGATTTTAGCTGGTCAATTGCGCAGTCTATTTCAGTTGCTCATAATAGCAACACGCCAACAATGCGCCTTAACACACCACCTTTCTAGACCAGAACACCCATGAGTCCACAAAGAGCGCAACGTGGTGCAAAATTGAAAAATTAGGGTTGCGCTAGTCTGAAAATTCAACAAATCATGCCAAACACGCCGAGTATATGATAGGGCCCATATGTACAGAAAGACAGACAGAGAGATACAAACATAAAGTCAGTACAGACAGACAGATAGACGGACATACAGGCATAGGAAAGATAGACAGATAAACAGACTTACTGACAGACAGACAGAGAGACAGAAAGACATACAGACAAATGGACAGAAAGACAGACAGAGAGACAGAAAAACAGATATATAGATAGACAGGTGGACTGAAAGACAGATGGACAGACAGATATACTGACAGACATATGGACATACAAGCATACAGATAGAAAGATAGACAGACATACTGACAGACAGACAGACAGAAAGATAGACATATAGACAGAAAGACAGATGTATAGATGGACAGACATATGGGCATACAGCCATATGGATAGAAAGACAGACAGACAGACATACCGACAGACAGACAAACCTATTGATAGACACACATTTAGATGGATAGACAGACAAACTTACAGACAGACAGACGACTGGACAGACAGACAGAAACACAGACAGCCAGAAAGACAGATAGACATAGACAGAAAGATGGACAGAGAGACCGATGGACAAAAAGATAGATGGACAGACGGAAATACAGACCTTCTGAAGACCGCCAGCGGCAATTTTAGCGGCCGGATGAGTGTGAAGATGGCAAGTGTTTCTGTGCTCACAGCCTGTGACCATCGCCAGAGCCCAGGAATCAATTCCTTCTGTTTACAGACCATTTCACAGCCCTTTACCTGCAACATCACTTGTGTCAGGCCCATAAATAGCCTTGGATATATAATGGTTGGATTAGCATAATGGTCGGAGCCGCAGCACAAAAGGAAATGTCAACACGTCCCCCTTCTCCACGAAAGCAATTAGAGGCCCATTATACGGCCTCACTGGAAACATCATCAAGGTTAAAGACAAGTCCAACACCCCTCTGACCGCTCTTTTATTCCTCTCTCTGATAGATGAGCCATAGAAGCTGAAATGTTGGTAAACAGTGGCTTGGAGTGCCTCTTTAAGATCAGTCCCAATCAGCCCCGGCACTCAGAATTACAGACCCTGGTGTTTGTGTGTGTGTGTGTGTTTGTGTTTCGAGTAGAAATGTGAGAATTTCCTTAACTGGGCATGAGAGAAAGGAAAGACTAGAAGGAGCTCATCATGTTGTTAGTCTTGATAAAAAGGCTAACAGGGCGACACTTCTAGCTCATTGGACTTTAGAGTGCTGAATGTGGATTTTTTTGATAGTTTGCAATCATGATTGTGTTCCACTGAGCCACATCATCTGTATGTGTATAAAAGCATGTTTGACATGTCAAAGAAAGGACTTTTACAGTGTCCTTATTACATTTTACATGCACATACTATAGTAATAACATTAAATTATATATAATAACATGCTACTAACTCTATAGTATAATTATGATAGTAAAAAATAATAAACGAATATCATTAGTCAGTATTTGAAGGAGTAATTATAATAAAAGAATGGGTTTAGAATTTCTGTTAACACTTTTACAGTATCCTTGTTTCTTATCAAATGTATTTATTATAATAATTTATGTATAATAACATGCCATTAACCATTAAATGTGAGCATACCAGAATCAGGTGTTCCAGAGAGTTGTGTAATAGGGCTGCATGATATTGGAAAAATCAGACATAGTGATATTTATTTTTTCTGTGATATATATTGCAATATAATGCATCTATACAATTTCACCAAATGATTGAAAAACACTACTTGTAAAGAATTTATAGTAACACAAAAGGTCACAAAACAACAAAACACATTTTTTGAGCTGTTGACTGTCATATATGTGTCCCACGCTGCTATAAACACTATTAGGACACATATATTGCACTAAAAAGTGAAAATTGGTTGTTTTTGCGTTATTTTGAGCAAATTCGTTCTTCCGGTTTGAAACAAATTTTTGAAGCTGCGTCACGGCCATGAGATACTTGCGTGTAAATCCAGCGTGGAGAGTGTCTGTCTGTACCTGCAAGTACATCATGACGTCTCTAAGTGTGCGGCATCAATTTCTGAGAAAGACTTTGTTCAAATCAATCAGCACGCTCTATTGTGTATGCGGCGCAACTTCATTAATATGCATGATAGCTTTGGAGATTGTTTTACCTGTTACGGTGTTCAGACGACAGAGAGACGCCACGTTGTGTTGCTAAAAACAAGTGAAAGAACAAGAATTTGGAGACATGGGTCATCAGTGTTGCATTTATTCGTGTGCTGCATTTATTAATGTGCACTTGGGATGTTTCTTAAATATCTGCACACATATTATGGTATTTTTATGCTTTAGAAGAGTCAAAAACTTTCACACAGCACCTTTAAAGAGCCCCTATTACACATTGAAAAGGGTCATATTTCGGTTTTATGGGTCTTCAACAACATACTGATATGTACGCAAAGTCAAAAAACACGTTCATGGTCTTATAATATGCATTTATTTTTACCTAATTATCCCAGCGACTCCCATATGAATCGTTCAGCGATTCATTTGTTCCTAAACCCCTGTTTGACGCGAAGCTAATCTGTTCTGATTGGACCGATGACAGCCTGTTGCGATTGGTGGACAGCGTTCAGCGCGAGACAGTAAAATGCCCAGTGTGGTTTATCAAGCCCCCGGGTCGCCAACATTGGTATAGAATCCGTTCACAGCGGACGCCCGAAACACGCTTCAAAGTAAACTTACTAACACCACAGTAAACAGTACCCAGTTCTCAACAGTGTTATTCAGACACCTCAGCGCCGAAAGCAGTGCAGTTGAGCACAAGCTTTTGCTTATGTTAAGTATGACACACATTCAGTTTTAATCCACACAGCAGCAAAAGCTGAACTATTCTGAACCTTGACCGCTGCACGTGTGCAGGATCAGCTAACGGTGGCCATAGCAACGACAAATGGCAGTGGAACGAGCTCACGAAAGCATTTAAATCTGTAAACAAAGCAGCACGCGTCACATTTACAACGTGGCATTAGACGCGATATGAGAATATAAAGACTTAACCAGATGCAGTATACGCGGTTACTAGTAACAAAACATGTAGATCATTTCTATTTGCAATCATTGCTGTGGCACCTCATCCATGAACTGCTATATGTTCTAAGTGCTTACCTGTACTCTGCTTTTCTAAACGATCACATCCCCAGCCAGGAGGTTGTAGCATCCTCTGTCCTCTGACAAGCTATCTCCGCGGGCTCCCGCTCTCCATTCGCAAGCCTTTTCCAGCGTTCAGCAGCCAGCCGGTGTACCTAATAATTTGTCCTTATTTTGCCTGCACCCCTGGTGTCGTCTGTCCATTACAAGATGGAGGCAGAAACTAAGCGTGCAGATTTCTGAACGACTCCTTTCCTTCACACTTCCAATAATATCCAGGTAAACACAGCGTCTTCATGAGCGTCTTGCTGCTGTGTTTGTGGGCGGGGCCGCAGGTTTGAATTTTGCCAGGTCTGCGCGCGCAACCATTATGTTTCGCGAAGTAGTCACGCCGAAACAGCTGAAGATTCGTTATGAAGACGATTCATTTAAATCACTATGAGTCTACTCTTTTATAGATGAATCAATAGTTTTAAAAACTGTCCACTTTCAGATTTAAGCTTTAGCTGGATATTTCACTTTACTAAGAGCTGTGTTACACACAACATGGAAGGTCATTTTCAAAAACCCATAATAGGGGCTCTTTAAGGCACACTTTCCACTACACTGTAAACCCTAATAAGTTGATACTACTCAAATGATTTGAGAAAAATTATTCTCTCAGTTCATTTGAGTAATGGGAAATCGACATCTCAATTAATTGAGCTGACCAAATGTGGTCACTGCATTAAATTAACTTAAATGTTTAATTACAGATAACTTAAATTGGCTAATAGACTAATCTTCCAAATTTTTCAGCTTTTATATTTTTTTACTCACTTACTATACTCCAAGGACTGTTTATATCAAAGCTGATATTAAGCTGCACCATGTTGGTGTTCCGTAACATCAAATTATTACGAGGTGGGTTGTTAGCCCAATGCTCAACCCCTGACCTGGAGGACCAGGACATACACACATAGAGTACACTAAGGACAATTCAGCTTACCCAATTCACCTATAGCACATGTCTTTGGACTTGTGGAGGAAACCGGAGCACCTGGAGGAAACCCACGCCAACACGGGGAGAACATGCACACAGAAATGCCAACTGACCCAGTTGAGACTCGAACCAGCGACCTTTATGCTGTGAGGTGACAGTGCTACCCACTGCGCCACCGTGTTGTCCCTGCATGTATATCAATTAAGAAAAATGCATATAAGCATTTAAATATCTACTTACTAATTTAACTTTTCTCTTTCGTCAGATGGGTTCAGGTAGTGCACTTCAGCAAAATTCAGCATCACAAGCAAAATGACCACCTTGTGTCGTATAACATATATCGACCAATCCGTGCAATTGTCAAGGCAGAATTTCAAGCGCAACCACTCATTTTAAACAGAGACATGGTGAATCGTTTAAAGAAATTTAAATGTTAAGTTCAGAGAACTTACAATATTAATATTTTTTTTTGCTGCCTAATGAGTAAGTTAAACACACCTGTTTAAGTTTTAATGCCAAAACTTAGTATTTTAAGAAATGTCAAGTCATATTAACTTAAGATTTTTATTAATGACAACAGCAGGTTTACAGTGTATTGGTCAATCATTAACTACAACTTTTGCTTCAATAAACTTCAAATTTGGTCCTTATTAATAGATATTAGGTTAGCTTAGGTATTGGGTTAGGTTTTTTTAAATGTTCAAATTACGCTGCGAAGTTTTTGATTTATAAATAACTTAAAGGGCACCTATGGTGAAAAATCTACTTTTCAAGCTGTTTGGACAGACATATGTGTGTAGGTATAGTGTAAAGACAGTCATATTGGGGTGATATAAACACACTCAGTCCTTTTTTTTCAATTTAACAATATAAAAACGGTGGACTAATTGGATCGGTTTAAAGATCGACCGCAACTTGACGTAGGAGTGCGGTCCCCCCGCCCACCAATATTGATTGACAGTTACGTATTACCATATGCTCAGTATGTTGTTTCACGTCCGCCATTTACAGCGTGTGAGTCCAAGCAATGTCACCAAAGAAACATCCTTGCTCTATTTTTAGATGTAAGGCTCATTGAGCTCAACATTCACCACATTATCGCTCTCCTTGCCGCCAGTGTTTGTGAGTTTTGGTGGGTTTGCATACATGTGTACTTTTTATTGCATCTTCCTTAAACTTCAGCGGTTTGCATTTCCCACGGTCACAGAAGCTCCCTGTTATCTGAACTAGGTTCAGCTGGAAAGTGCGAGCGCGTTGCCTTACGTGCGCGTCCCTCCATTGGAAATAACTAACTAACGACGCACAGCGCTATGCATTTCGCGTTGTCGCGGATGAAAGTGAGGACCGGGAGGGTGTCGCGGATGAAAGTGAGGACCGGGGGGTTCGCTCTCTATTCTGCCGCCTAGGTCGCCTCTATGGATGCGCTGGCCCTGCTCAGGACACTGTTTATATTTTTGCCGCGCCACAGAGCGTTATCTTATTAGTTTCATTTTAAATAACATGCGAATGTGCGCATCTGGTGTGCCGTGTTGTGGCTCTGAGCAGCGCATCAGAAGCGCCGCTCGCCGACAAGCAGCGTCGCGCCACGCATCGTCGCGCCACGCAGTGTCCACGCTGGTCCTCGCACTCATGTTGATTCTCTCTGTCTGCCTGTCTGTTGCCATACACAAAGAGGGGAGCTCTTTGCTCCGCCCCCTTGTTAAGTTGGGCGGGAAGCCGAAACTAATTTTCATGTGAAGCAACACGCCCTTAAAACTGCAAACTGTGTACACGCCCCCAAAATTACACTTTTTAACACATTATAATAAAAAAATCTGAATTGTGTTTTGAACTGAACCTAAACTGGCACACTCAGAAGAACCATAATACTAATATTACATCTTAAAAAAGGGGTAAAACAGGTGCCCTTTAATACAATTATTTTTTTTATCAAACTTCCAATTGGTAAAATGTCTTGTGCCTGAATACATAAATCTCTCTCAGGCCTAAAAACATGCAAATGATATGACAATTTCACTACATTATGTTTAAACTGTGCAATAATTCCACAAATCTCATGTTCTGAACCGTGACTCTTGCTCAAATATAATCTCAACTCAACATTGCATATTTATGAGATGTGACTATTGCGGATACATTGTGATATTGATGTTGAAAGGATATAATGTGCAGCCCTGTTGTGTAATAATATAATAAAAATCATGTGTATTAATTTAGTAGAAAACAGATGTAAAAAATATGCACTGTAAAAAAATGCTGGATTCCACACAATTGATTCAGGTTGTCCCAACAGAAATTGATTAAGTTAGCATAATATGTTTAAGTGGATTGAACATAAAACTATTTTTAAAAATATTAATAATAACAAACTATTAAAAAACTAAAAAAATCCCAAGAATTGTGTTGTTTAGACTTTTAAGCTGTAACAAATCACAGTAATCTTTAAAAGTTGGTTCAAAGTATTATTTTTTCAGTGTACTAATAACAATAAATTATACACTGTAAAAAATGCAGGGTTCCACATAATTCATTCATATTGACCCAACACAAATCAATTAAGTTAATTTAACACGTTTAACAAATTTATGTGGATTGAACACAAAAAATTAAGTTGTCCCAATGAAATCTCAAGAATTGTGTTGTTTTAGCTCATTTTAATTAAGTAGTTTGAACAATCAAAAAAAAATATTTGAGTGTATATAATTACATGCTACTAACCCTATAGTATAATTATGTTAGTAAATAATAATAAATCTCATTCAAAACCATATTGCTAATTTTAGAGCAGGTAAAAGAGATCTGAGCCATTGATAAGCAGACTAATAAAGCTATTACTTCATTTATTGATGTCGTTATGAGAGAGAGAGAGAGAGAGAGAGAGAGAGAGAGAGAGAGAAAGAGAGAGAGAGAGAGAGAGATTAAATGTGTCTTGATAAAAAGGCTAACAGGGCAACACTTCCAGCTCATTGGACTTTGGAATGCTGAATGTGGATTTTTTTTGATAGTTTGCAATCATGATTATGATCTGCTGAGTCACATCTGCATGAGTGCATCTGTATGTGTATAATAGCATGTTTGACATGTCAAAAAAAAGGACTTAAAATTTCCTTTGAAGCTTTTACAGTATCCTTATTTTGTGTTAAATGTATTCATTGTAAGAAATTATGTGAAACTACATTCCATTAACCACTGGATGTGAACATTCACTGATGGTCAAGATGATTTGCAGTACTTGAGGGAGCCTGAATTTAGTTTAATCGGTTGTTATTGGAAAATTGCGACTTTGGATTGATGCGATTGACCAGTCAGAATCAGGTATTCCAGAGAGTTATGTAATAATATAATAGAAATAATTTCTATTGATTATGCTGTTTTGTGGTTTTCCAGACTCAAATCAATTAATTTAACTGGACAAGTTTAAGTGGGGTGTCATGGTGGCGCAGTGGGTAGCATGATCACCTCACAGCAAGAAGGTTGCTGCTTAGAGCCCCGGCTAGGTCAGCTGTCATTTCTGTGTGGAGTTTGCATGTTCTCCCTGTGTTCGTGTGGGTTAAAGTTGGGACAGGGCTAGTAATCAGGTAAATTGATGAAATAAAATGATGATGATGTCAACAGGTGATTGTAATTGTGATTTGGTGCAAAAGCAGCCTCCAAGAAAGGTCTAGTCTTTTAGGAGCAAAGATGGGCAGAGGATCGCCAGCTTGCCAACAAATATGTGAGAAAATTATTGATATGTTTCAAAACAATGTTCCTCAAAGAAAGATAGGAGGACATTTGAAAAATTTGCCTTATGTGCATGACATGATTAAAAAATTTAAGGAATCTGGAGGAATTTCAGTGTGTAAAACACAAGAGTGCAAGTCTAAGCTAAATAACCGAGATCTCCGATCCCTTCACTGCATCTAGAATCATTATTCATCTATTAGCTGTATCACCACATGGGCTCAGGACTACTTTGGCAGACCTTTGTCAAGTACCACAATACATAGTTACATCCTCAAATGCCAGTTAAAACTGTACTGTGCCAAAAGAAAGCCATATGTTAACAGTTTCCAGAAGTGTCTATGTGACTTGATTCAACCGGGATCTGCTACAGTGTTTGTCCTCCTCTTTTTCTTTCTACTGTGTTTTTGGGCAGGGAGTTCCATATCGACGTCATGCTGACATGGCTAAAGACTCATTACAGCGGCGATTCATTTGAACCACTATGAGTCGACTCTTTTATAGATGAATCAATGGTTTAAAACACAGTGCACTTTCAGATTTAAGCCTTAGCTGGATATTTCACTTCACTTAGAGCTGTGTTACACTCTGCATGGAAGGTCATTTTCCAAAACCCATAATAGAGGCTCTT
>CAIGQZ010007154.1:5377822-5394959 GCA_903798205.1 Danio tinwini
ATATATATATATATATATATATATATATATATATATATATATATAGAGAGAGAGAGAGAGAGAGAGAGAGAGAGAGAGACAGACAGACAGACAGACAGACAGATAGAAAGATAGATAGATTGATACATACATACATACACACACACATACACACATACATACATACATACATACATACATACATATATATAGTAAATGTGTAATAGAAAGTGTCGGTTAAAATGCACTTGGTGATTTGCTGTCACTTTATTGGGATATATTTACTTGAGTGTATTTTTTTGCATAACTTAATGTTTTAAACAACTTAGCTGTTTACTGTAATCCGCGCTAATATTCGATTAGTTAATAGAATCGGATCACTTATGGGTAACATGTTTACACACAGTATCACAATATTACTGCACATACTGTGTAAAAAGCAAAACCGAAAGTCAGCACAAGTGGAAATATAAGGATAACATCGGAAAAAAATGTGCCAAGCTTTCATTTTTCTTTTGGTTGTAATTTGTGGAGCAGTTTATAACAGAGCTGGCAAGGAAGAGTTAAGAATCAAAAGGCCTTGTAAGTATTGCCACAAAACTGCAAAGGCAAGCAAGGCCATAGAGCAATGGTTCATGACCACCTATCATTCTGTACGTATGTGTGTGTGTGCGTCTCTGTGTGTGTGAGTGTGGTCAGCTTAGGGTGCTGCTGTTAGCAACCTAAAGGTCACGGCCTTCAGCACTGAGAGAAAATAAAACTCTTCTGCACTCTTCTGCCAAAGTTGGGAAGAGGAAAAGCACACAAATCATAACGGCCAGGCTGAAATCATTTTGGAAGTACCAGCGATATGGTCTAAACAACAGTTATCAGGGCTACACTGCTTCATATAATTTAGAAAGTACAAAAATAAATCTAAAAATATAATAACATCTCAATATGCAAATAAAGAATTAAACGAAATAAAAAGAAATAAATAAAAATAAAAATGTTACTTCAATCAAATGTTAAATGTTAAATCAACTATATACAGTATAATATGCTATTCAATATAACTAGTGCTACACTAGTGACACAATTTGCAAATTACCACAATACATAAAAAAACTACCAAAAAAAACAACAACAACAATAACTATGCGTACCTCAGTGGGAAGGTTCAAACTCCACCTTTGAGTCGCTGTCACCGGATACCTGCGTGTTGCCAGATGTTGAGGGATTCATTTTATGGTACAAATTGGATGCCGTCATGGACCGCAAATATAGTGCTGGTTGGCTTGAAAGCAGTGCACCCTCCTTAATTTTTAACACACTGAGGTGTGCACCAGCCCATTCAGAGTATCTGTAATGAGCCGATTTCGTGGCTTTGTTTTGATGAGATTAACTTTGGAAAAAACACATTCACATGACGCATTTAAACGGGGAAAAAATAGAACATCAAGGGCAAACTCCCCTGTCCTTCTCACCTTTCTTTTCAGCACTAATTTTTTTTCACTTTGTTGCTTAAACGATCAACCTCAACCTGAAAACTACTGACCTAAGCATGGCTGCGAGGCAGGAATGTTAACTCATGAGAGAGCCATGCTCCACATTGATTGGCTGAGTAGATGCAACGTAAGATGAGATAGAAAACATACGTAACTCCACGGACTGTTTCCTCACAGACAGTAGACAAAAGATGCAGCTAGATTAATAAGTATAAAAGCTCTAAGATTACAATGAAATTAATTTTAAATGCCCTAAAATTCTGAAATTATCATACATTATAGGATTTTTTTCAATATTAATTGTACATCGTACAGAGGTCAAAATTGTTGTACACATACAGTAATTATTGTACGTCTGGCAACACTGAGCACGCTTATATATTTTATATCTAAATATATATCTCAATATATGTATATATATATATATATATATATTTATATATATATATATATATATATAAATATAAATGATCTATATATGTAGATAATATAGTACACACACGTTATGTCACAACAAACTTTAATTTTGGATGCAATTAATCACTATTAATCTTTGCCCAGCACAAGTAATAAGATATTTCTTAAATATAATAATAATAATAATATTATATTTATTGTTCATTCCTTACATCAGTTAATAATTTTATCAATAAAATAAAGCTTAAGTAATTATTAAACTTATTAGTAATTCTTATTAGTGTGTTATAATAATAATTATAATTTTTTTATTGAAAATAAATAAATAAATAAACTACAATAATTAAAGTTTAAAAGTAATGCAAAAATACATTTTATACACACACACACACACACACACACACACACACACGCACACTAGGATGTGAACATGAACATGACTGTAGCTGCTTACTCTTAAAAAAAAACAGTTGAGGCATTTGAGGCATTCATCCAGATATCTATTGTTGTGCTTATGTGCTTATATAGCGCATATGCACTAATTACAGTTGCTCTGGAACAACATAAGGGTGAATGAATTAATCAGATATCTTGCACAAAAAACGAGTTGTTCAGCCTGTTGTCCATTCTTTTTTCTATTATGGTCCCAGTTCCTTAACCACTGGATTACTGGTAATCCATTATAACAAAACAGGTGTGGTTGAATCGCCCAGAAGAAAATGATAAGTCACCAGGCTGTGCAGTATTGATTGGGGACCTACAGACTTACCTAAAGAGGAGGCGGAGGAGACTGATTGTGTTTTACAGAGAACATTATCAGTCCCTCAGTGCCATTACAGACCCGCACACACACACACACACACACACACACACACACACACACACACACACACACACACACACACACACACACACCACACACACACACACACACACACACACACACACACACACACACACACACACACACACACACACACAGAGAGAGAGAGAGAGACTGTCCAAACATAGCCAAATATAAACGCTTTCTGACTGTCCAGGACGTTTTTCATTTCTATTCCTGACCACATTTGCAATTGCTATTTCTTACAGGGGGAAGATGATGCACAGTTATGTCCCTTGTCTTTCTTTTCTTTTTCCTGGATTGTGTGTCTGTTTTTAATCTTGTTCACCTTTTCTTCTTTTCTGCGGAGAAGAAATCGCAAAGAATGACTTTGTCAAAGAGGCCACGCATGCCCGCCGAGAGCACAAGGATGGATAAATCTGTCCATTAGGAGAATTTAAATAACTTTTACAGTTTTATCAGGCTCTATTTGTTAGGCAGGAGATTTATGGTCAGTCGTGTTTCTGATCTGCCCTGTCTTTAGATTAAATCTAGATCAGCCCGAGGAGAGACTGGCTTGACTGCCACAATCCGCAATTGGAGATGATCTTATCTCTTTAAAAATTGCCTCGAGTCGACGGCGGGTTAAGCGAGAGCTTTTTTCTCTCTTTCTTTTTCCACGAAAAACCTGTATGTACGCCACCTTGCTTTAGCTCTCCCTGAAAAACATGATGTTCAAAAAAAATGTAATCACAACTGAATTCCAGCACCTATGTCGCTCATTGGCCAGGTGCAGTCTGAAGCACGGGTTTGCCTAACAAGAATTACATATTTTTTCATGCTTCTGCCCTGGCGTTAATTGATTGATGCTAAAAGTTTAGCTAATAAAAAGCTAGCAGGTGATCGGAGGGAATCCTGGACGCGTTCTCAGAGGGATACATGCAGGCTGGATGGAATGTGACAGCTTGCATTTTCGGCTTGAGCCGGTTCTGTCATCGGAGGGGCTGGATGTGAGGGTCTGCCTCCTCTGACCACCGCCAGTCTGAAACACACATGTACTGCAAATCAGGGAATCAATAGAACACTTAATGAACAATTAGGGGAACAGCTGTAGACCTGTCAAAGACCCATCTGTACATCGCTGAGAGAGATAGAGAGAGAGAGAGAGAGAAAGAGAGAGAGAGAGAGAGAGAGAGAGAGAGAGAGAGAGGTAGTTGTTTTTTGGAGAGGATGGGGTCTTACATGAAAAGATTATTTTGAATATTTGTACATACATAAATGTGTTACTCAAAAGGATAGTTCACCTGAAAATGAAAAATTACACATTATTTACTTAACCTCGTGTAGTTACAAATATGTATAAGCTTCTTTCTTCTGTTTAACGAAGAAACCATTTTGAGGAACGCTGAAAACCTGTAACCATATTTTTTACTATTTCTTTCAATATAGCTTCCAATGTTCATTCATAATTTCATCTTGATGTAATGGCAAATGTCTTTTGCATTCGACTAGTTCTTCTCTGCACTCTTCATCACTAACACTGATGCCAAGTGGGCGTCCCTCATCCCACCTTCATTTACTAGGTACAAGTTAATCGTTTTGAAAATGTGATTGTATGGTAATTGTGCCGTTTAAAATATATGTTGGACTGTTTTTATTATTGTTTTTAGGCAGTTTTCTACTCAGCAGCTAGGAATTTAAAAAAAAAAAACTATGAATAGGACAAAACCTTTTGTTAGTCAAGAAATAACGTTTTTTTTTTTTTTTTTTTTTACCAACATAGGCTCTGTTGGAATATTCAATCAATTCCATGTGTGTTCAATAAAAAAGGTTGGAAGTGTTTTTTCTTAGATGTCAAAAATCGTTACAATTCATTGGATACAAACGAATAATTCGATTTACCGAATTCTGTTATCCTCAATGCAATGCAAAAGTTACATTCAGGAGGTGCGCAACAATTTTCATTTCCTCACTTCAACTTGTATAGGCAGCTGATATTAACAGGTGGAGTTTAGTGAAGTTCATCACTTGTCAATCATTCTCTAGTCCTCTTTTTCTATGAATTTTCTGCACAGCAATAAAAGCATAAGACTTTTCTCAACTGCACATATTCTGTTCAGTTTTAACACCTTTTTGCTGACAGTGTAACCAAGGATGTGACACTAACAATGTAGATGAGGATCCAAGTGCAGGGTTTTATTAACAGGATGATCAGGCAAGCAATGATCAACACAAACATACGTATAAGGGAAATCCAGAGTCGTAGTCGAAATAACAGGCAGATGGTCACAAGGCAGGCAGAAAACAGGAGTAAAAGAAGAAAACAAGGCAAAGGTCAAAAACACGGCAAAGCATGACAAAGATAATGCGTTGTAATGTCACTTAACAGATAACAAGACCCAGCAACAGTGTTTGTGCTCCTTATGCAGTGCATAAATCAGTCCTTGAGCAGCTTCAGCTGTGGGAGTGTATTTATTCATGATCTGGAACCGGTTGTGTGTTTGTGTATGACTGGGTGTTGTAGTCCAAAACATGGCGGATTTGTAGTCCATATGAATGTAAGTGTGTTTACCAGCGATCTCTGGTATTAGATCGCTGGTGATCGTGACATACAGGAAGTTTCTGCAGAGCTGAAGTTGATTTTGGACAAGCGTTTATCTACTTCTGCAAAAATGTTTCATTAATATGCAAAACATTCAATTCAATTCAATTCATCTTTATTTGTATAGCGCGTATACAATGTAGATTGTGTCAAAGCAGCTTCACATGGAAGTTTATAATGAATTGAAACAGTGTCAGTTCAGTTTCTAGTGTTTAAGTTCAGTTCAGTTTAGCTCAGTTCAGTGTGGTTTAATAATCACTACTGAGAGTCCAAACACTAAAGAGCAATTCCATCGATGCGCAGCTCTACAGATCCCGAACCATGCAAGCCAGGGGCGACAGCAGCGAGGAAAAAACTTCACCAATTGGCGAAAGTGAAGAATTTAAGAAACCTCCAGAGAAACCAGGCTCAGTTGGGCACGACCATTTCTCCTATGGCCAAACGTCTTGTGCAGAGCTGCAGTCTAGGCGCAGGAAGGACCTCAGCGAAGACTCGTCTGTCCTTGGAGCATCACAGGAATCAGTCTCATGCTCTCCACCATGACCACCACAGTAGCTGCTCAGGATACGGCCTGGTCCAGAAACCTTGGGATCATCTCGTCGCTGGTCTTGGATCGCATCAGTGGCACTGCATAGTCTGAGGGCTTTGAGATGAGTACCCCTAGGTGGAAATACAAAATAAGGAGAATAATTAGTGTAGCTGCTGTTCATAGTGTATATAAACAAGAAGCAAAATCCTGTGTGGGGCACAATCATGCGTCATACCGCTATGTAATGCACTGAGTGTATGCTAAAAAGATAGGTCTTTAATCTAGTTTAGATTAAAGTCATGTCAGACTCGAGAAAAACTTCAGTTAACATATGACCTTTGAATGACCAATACAAATAATTGTTTAATGAAATGAAAAAGAGACAAAAATAATAAAAATATATTCAATTTTCCCAACAGGAAACAGCACTGGTCAATCGTTGCATTTTAAAACACTATCGGTTGGGCTTAGGGACAGGGTCGGTGGGGTTATCGGTCGGTCGGTTAGTCAGTCAGTCGACAGTGGCCTCTGGTGGATTTATGCGAGAATAGGAAGTTTAAATGGCACTCACAAGAGAAATTTGAGATATCCAGACTAATGAAAAAAATGCCGGAATGGTTGGCGGTTCAATGCAACCCCTAATAATCAGGCACTAAGACGAAGAAAAATGAATGAATATATTAGAGAAACAAGCTCAAAAAATTTGTTGGGCTAACAATAGGTCTGTATTGACGGACAAAAATCTATTTATTTTTGGAAAATTTTATTTATTTTTTTTATCCAGAACCAACTATTGCACTCTATAGCAATGAAAGCTTTAAATCTTTACTCATTTTCAGTCTTGACTCTTCATGACGCATAGAGATATATTTGGCAAAGCTGACACACACTGTAAATGATAGGGATGAAGTGAGCCACTTTGTCCACTTTCCAACAAGAAACATCGACCTTACTTGCCAATCAAAGGGAAAAATTGTCAACAGCATGCAAACACACACACACACACACACACACACACACACACACACACACACACAAAAACATTTCTGTTAGATCACTTCAGCCTTCGCTTGCCTCCTCAGACATTATGGATTACTGGTCTATGACTGACAGATATTATGCTTAACTAAGCACAAGTATCTGTACCTGGGGAAAGGCAGATTATAATTGACCTTGGACACCCTCGGTCGTGCTTTATTAAAACTTCATTTAAAAAAGACAAAACCTTGGTGAGGCAAGGAGCCACAGACATAATGGATTAGATGGAAATCCATTATGCATCGCACACAAAAAAAAGTAGGGACGGAGACCTGCTTTAAAAATATATTTTTAGTACAGAAAATTAATGCCCCCACACAGGGCCACTGAATCATTTTAAATGGCCTTTTTTAGTATATAGGTATATGTGTTGAGAAGGCCAATATTTCAGCCGCACAGACTAATGGGTCATTAATAAATAAATGTTTTTTGCCTTTTTTTTCATTTTCGGTTGTAGGATGCTATTTTTGTCCTCTTTATGAATAAGTAAAGAGTATTTTGCATTTAATAGAGTGTGTTCATTCTGTATTTTCATTCATTTGTTCATATCTATAGTAAAAAAAGAGATTGCTACTTGTTTCTTAATATTGAAAGGCATTATATGTTTTTTGTATTAGTCCTGTGCATGACTTCACTGTTCACTTCACAAACTCGCATTTTTGTGGTTTACAAAGAGAAAATAACATGCAAATTATTGTCTAACAGGTTTTGTAGCAGTGCTCATTACCCGCTGTCCAGACATTTAAAGGACTGACTACTGGTTTAAGACTAAAAGTAACGATTTGAAACATTCTTTTTTTTGCATTTGCCTGATAAAATAGTTTAAATGTTAACATAAATAAAAATGTTTATTATTTATAAAAACAAGATTGTAAGATTGAGCTCATTTTGATTATTTTACTAAGTCTATAAACCACACTACTGCAAGACTAGTTTATATACACATGCCCGTAGCCAGGGGGAGTTCGGGTGGTTCGAACGAACCACCCCCCCACAGCAAAAGGTCCAGAATTTGTCTTTTTAGTTATTTTATGTAATTTAATATTATATAATATATTTATTATATAATTCATATAATATATTTATATTAATATATATTGTAATAAAGTGTCATTTTAAATAACTATGGCCAGTAATTCGAATCCCATAGAGCCTCAAAGCCACAATAATGTGACGCGAGTCACGTGACATACATAACCCACTGAGTGTAGCATTTGAAACTTTGGTGCGACATCCATGAGTAACGCTGTGGGTCGAAAAGAGCAGAGTGGCAGAAAAGGCAGGCAGCGGCGTCATTATCGCAAAATATTGAACGTGTTTAAAAAGACTGGCAAACAGGGGGATGGCTAAAGTTACTTGATGAAAATTGGTTGGGGGGGGGGGGGGTTCAGGGGGGTTGGAAGACCCACCCCTCACTGACAAAGGTCCAGAATGTGTCCCATACATAAGCTCATTTGTCCTATTTTGACTGCTATGCCATCATAAATAATGAAAATAATCCATCGAAAAAGGCTTTAAGACCAAGCGGAATCCACTGTCGGCTGTTGCTTCGGTGGGACTATAATCTGATGTAAAAGAAGTCTTCTTTCACTATTGTATTGTTTTTAAACAGAGAAAACATTTTACAGGTATAATTTGAATAGATTTTGGCTATTGTTGATATCCAGGAATTTCAAATGAATTTCAAATTTCAAACTTTCACAATGCAACTTTAAAATACAGTAACATACTGCACAACTGTTCTACAGTAAATTTCAGTTCATATTACAGTTAAATGCTGAGTAATTAAAAAAATGTTAACAGTTGTAGCTGTAATGCAGCAGTCCCCCATTAACTTACTGTAAATCAGTTACAGCATAAATACTGTATTTACATTTACAGCACCATTTATCTTGCTGTATATGTGTTTACAGTATTGCATATATTTATTGTACAATATACAGCAATTTTCACAATGCAACTTTTGAATACAATAACATACTGCATTACTGTCAATAAAATTTAGTTCATATTACAGTTAAATACTGTGTAATAAAAAAAATGTTAACAGTGTAGCTGTAATGCAGTAGTCCACCATTGACTTACTGTAAATCAGTTACAGCGTAAATACTGTATTTACATTTACAGAACCATTTATCTTGCTGTATATATATTTACAGTATTGCATATATTTACTGTAAAATAAACAGCAATTTTTACAATGCAACTTTAAAATACAATAACATACTGCATAACTGTCCTACAGTAAATTTCATTTTTTCATAATTTATAAAAAAATGTTAACAGTGTATATATGACCTCAGATTTATTTACCGCTTTAGGGAAATACCAAGAAGATGCAATTAATGGTCAAACTGTGTTCGATACAATCCAGTGTTTTAATAAATAAGACAACACAATTAAAAGCAGTATGAAAAGAAATACTAGTTTGCTGCATCTAAAAGCATTTCAAGCTGTTCTGTACATCTTAAAATGAACTAAAACAGGATGACTGATGCAAATGTTTGCCAAACAACTGTTAGAATTCCAACTATTAAGATAGAACTGTGCTTTTTACATGGTTTCACCCTTTAAACCAAAATATGATTTCACACAGCAAAGTTTAAATCCCAATTGGTTAGCCTACTTTTATCACATGTCCCATAATGTTTTAAGAATTTGCTGAGTTGATTGAAAGTATGGAAAGTTGGTGGTCTCTTAGTATCTGTTTGAATGAACTTAACCACAAGACCATTTACTAGGACTGCAAAATATCTCTTCAGCATCTATATTGCAATGTGATAATTGTGATTAATATTATTTGATTATTTATACGAAGACTATGCAGTATTTGATTTTTCATTTACTGTATATCTGACTCCTCTGAAAAAAATAAAACACTGTTTATGTTATTTGTATCTTATTTTTATTTTTATTAAAATGACAAATTCTTTCCCAATACAGACATTTAAGTCGTTTGGTGAAAATATGCAAAATATATTGCAGAATAACAAAATATTGCAATGCTAGATTTTTCCAATATTGTGCATCCCTATCATTTACACTCATGCAATCTGGTCAAATGTGTCTCTGGAAATGTTCA
This sequence comes from Danio tinwini, assembly GCA_903798205.1. Taxonomy (NCBI): domain Eukaryota; kingdom Metazoa; phylum Chordata; class Actinopteri; order Cypriniformes; family Danionidae; genus Danio; species Danio tinwini. The sequence goes on from CAIGQZ010007154.1 coordinate 5,387,780, forward strand.
GAAGTTTTAGAGCCCATTTACACTGGTATTTAACTTTGTCTTTTTGTGAAGTGATTAAAAAAAATACATCCTTATACCAAATGTCTGATATATTGTACATCCGTGGCTGATATGACTGCAGTCAACATCACATTTTCGCATCTTAGATGTTTATGATTACTATCACCACTTTAAAATTATAGGCTAAAAGAAAAATACATCATTATCTCTAACCAGTTTCTCTTTATTACACAAGTTTCATTGTGCTGTGGACATTTTAGAGTAGTCATTGATTAAGTTTACTCACTTTTGCAATTAGTGTCATATCCCAGTTAATTAATGGGAGACTTTTACAATGACTTGTTTTTTATGGATCCTGAGATAATGAAGACAAGCAACATTTCATCTGTGCCACTAGAAAAATAATTTAGGTTCTAAAGGTATTTGTATTTCAGTGGTATAAACCAAACAATTACAAATACTAAAATCACAGTAATTGAGTAGTTTTTCCTCAGAAATTGCACTTTACTAAGTAGTTAAAAAATGTTTCCGTATCTGTACTGTCACTGTGCTATTTTCTTTCAATCTGTAGTCCCTTATTTAATTATTTTTTTTGTCTACAGTGATTAAGAAGAATAATCAGTTTAGTGATTCCGGGCAAATCAAATTGCACATGGAAAAATCACATCAGACAGAACAACCTCAAGACACTTCATAATGCATTGAAAGCATTAAAAGTGTCAGAGAAAATGCAAAACCATTACACACCGTGGCCGAGATACTTTTTACACTGCATACCACTGATGAGAAGATAAACGGTCTCTACAGTATAATGATCAAAATCACCAAATGTCAATAACAATAACAAAACTGTGCTTCAATTTTTTTACATTTATAAATTCATGCACAAATTGTATGTATTCTATCAGTGCTGCATGATCCTGCTTTTGCTGCACCAACTGCTGTGGACACTCATAGCTTGTTAAAGGTGCAGTACCTGTATGTAAGTTTGACATCCAGTGGTTGAACTAGGTATTGCATTCCTGGATCAAAAAAAAAATGCAAGCGCAGGTTGCCAGATTGACTACCAAAAGGAGTCTAACGATCGAGCCTACAGGCTGATTTAAATCGTGTTTTAAATAAAAGCAACGTCACGCGATAGAAGGAATATTCTTATTAAAAGGAGTTTTTGTTCTAACCAACACCTCGTATTGATACATTAGAAAGAAGGTTTCTATTTCTTGCAGCTGAACATTTATTGCCATATACAGAAAGCAGCAGCAGATAATTCACCTCAGATCTTGAAAATAAAACAAACGTTAGAACTGTGATTCAAAACCAACACATAGTGATTTAGCATGTACATTTAATAATGTTAAAGATGTTTATTATGTATTAATTCGATTATAAACCTTACCATTTTGTGAGTGCATATTCTGTGCGTCTGAATGGCTGTATTTAAAATTCTGTCTTGTTTCGTCTGGTGCAAACAGCCAAATTGAATAACCTGCTCATCTAATGTTTACACTCGTAATATTTACATTATTTGCTATTTAATAACCTCATGTGGAACTCTGAATCTGCGTCTCATTTCGGAGTCTGCTACTGTCCATTGAAGGTCGCATTACGGTCATGAGTGCATGCTTTGAGAGCCTTTCTAAATGAATGAATGAAATACGCTGTTTTCCATCAAGGCAACTCGGGGTGCTGAAATATAATTGGCTGAACTGGCATTGGGCAGGTTAAAATAACCAAGACAAAGACATCGTTCTGGCATGGAACCCATATTTTCAAAGCAGAATAACTGACTTCAGCATTGTTTTTAGATAAACAAGAATATTCACTTGACATGTTTCTTAAATATCTGCAAACATATTATGGTATTCTTATGCTTTAGATAGGTCAAAAACTTACAAACAGCACCTTTTTTTATAAGATTTTTAATAAGACTGCACGAACATGGCTCCCGTGTCACACCGTAAGAGCTCAGCTGTCATAATGTTTAAGTAGATTGAACATAAAACAATTAAGAATTGTGTTATTACAACTCATTTCAAATAAGTAGTTTGAAAAGTAATTTTCTGAGTGTAAACAACAATGAACACGCCCCAAACACTCACCTGGAGTTTGACGCCATCCATCCATCACTTTCACTATCCTGCATTCTGAAATTATACCTCACAGTGAACATAAACAATCTGTACTGGGAATAATAAAACAAGAAGAGAAAAACTGTTTTGACATTTACCTGCAGTGGATTGAAGTTGTCGCTCAGATTGCATCATCAGATTTGGTGCTTCTATTAGTTCTTAGATTGACGCTCGTCACAGCTGTTGTCATACTGCAGGAAAGTGTCTGAAATTTTAGGACACTGCCAGAATTTTATCAAAGGAAAAATTTGTTTGCAACGACCATTAAGCGGCTCTCGGTTAACGTAAAATTGATGTCAAGGATTTCCCAAATTTGTCTCAGACCACCAAATTGTGGAAATCCCACAGTGTGAGCAGGGCTTTAGTCAGGGTTTAAAGTGCATACTAAGCAATAACGTATCTTCACAGCTAGATTTTTGCCCCTGTAGGTTACACAGATTTTGCTCCACATGTAAACAAATCATTCATTCATTTTCTCTTCGGCTTAGTCCCTTTATGAATCTGGGGTCGCCTCAGTGGAATAAACTGCCAACTTATTAAGCATATGTTTTACGCAATGGACGCCCTTCCAGCTGCAACCCATCATTGGGAAACATGCATACACAGCTCATGTGTCTTTGGATTATGGGGGAAACCAGAGCACCCGGAGGAAATCCACACAACCACGTGGAGAACATGCAAACTCCACACAGAAATGCCAACTGGGGCTGAGGCTCAAACTAGCAACCTTCTTGTTGTGAGGTGATTGTGCTACCCACTGCACCACCATGATGCCCCTATAAACAAATCATGTTTTTTTTTTTTCTGTGGCACACAACACAAAAAAAAAGACATTTGCTATTGGTTTAAACTACTAGCACAATTCTTGAGTTTTTTTTGTGACAACCTAATTGTTTTATGTTCAATCCACTTAAATTAGTAAAATTGAATTCTTTCATAAAGTTCCAACACAAATTAATTGTGTGAAATCCAATTTTTTTTTTTTTTTACAGTGAACAAGTGTTCTTAGCATGATTTCCTTTGTATAATTACAGTTAAACCAGTCAAGTCACATGAAACGTTTTGACAATGTTTTTGGTTTTCTGGACTTTGTACGTCTCGTTACTGTCACTGTCCATAGGTTATGAGAGAGCTCTCTGATTTAATCTAAATTATTTTCATTTGTGTTCTCAGGGGATTGGAACAACATGAGGGTGAAATTAATAGCATAATATCCATTTTTGGGTGAACTAACCCTTTCATTTCTAAACCACAAGGTCTCTAGACAGCAGGGATCCTGTGTGAATAGGGCTTCTGACTAAAATGTGCTCGATAGTACACCATGTATATGTTTTTATGACCATCAAGCAACACTGGATGACAAAAGCGTGTCTTGTGAGATAGATGTTGCGCCTCTGTGTGGTGTGAAGTGTCTCCTCTTATTGGAATGAATGTCTGTGTGTGCATTAGCAATAGCCGTCTCCAAAGCCTCCGTCTCAACAGCGGAGCACACAGAGCTGAGTCGACAGCCCCAGCAGCAGGCAATATCCCCTGCTTTCAAGCCTTTGCTCTGGATGGATTTGGTTAGTAAATGGTGACAGGGGGTCGGCCATGCCTGAGAGGAGAGGGGAATGAGGAAACAAGTGTTTGCTCCGCAGAGCCCAAGAGATGTAGGAAACAGCCGCTGTGATGTCCCGTCACCTGAAAGGCATATGAAAACAGACACACACATCTGTTATCCAAATGTTAACTCCAGGCGCCTCGTGTTGTCTCGGTGGAGAGATAGGGAAAGGGGTTGTGGCTGGATAAAGAGCCTCCTTTAAGGAGGATTGGGTGTGCAATAGTGGGGAATAGTAGATGATATAGGAGAAGAGGAAAAAATAGGTGAAGACTAATATTTTTGCTTTGATTGTTGTAATTAAAAAACTGTACGACTTTCTCTTGGTGGTTCTGGCCATGCAAACAAAAATCATTCATTCATTCATTTTCCTTCAGCTTAGTTCCTTATTTATCAGGGGTCACCACAGTGGGATAAACCACCAACTATTCAGGCATATGTTTTACGCAGCAGATACCTTCCAGCTGCAACCCTGTATTGGGAAACAATTATAGATTCTCACATTCACACACATACATTACGGCCATTTTTGTTTACCCAATTCAGCGCATGTCTTTGGACTGTGGTGGAAACTGGAGCACCCAGAGGAAACCCATGCCAACACTAGGAGAAAATGCCAACTGGACGAACCGGGACTCGAACCAGCAACCTTCTTGCTGTGAGGAGACAGTGCTAGCCACTGAGCCACCGTGCCGCCCTAAACTAAAATCAATCAATCTAGAAATAATTTCAAAAATAATTGTGGACCGCAGAATTGTTTGAAGAACGGTCAATAATATTTCACTTGCAAAATAAAAGCTCTGTATTTTAATTCTTGAAAGCAAAGAAATAAAACTTCTCATTCACTTTGTTGCATATTTACAGTTGTGCAATAAAAATGTTATAAATATAATAAAGGGGCAGCACGGTTGCTGGTTCGAGCCCCGGCTGGGTCAGTTGGCATTTCAGTGTGGAGTTTGCATGTTCTCTCCATGTTTGCGTGGGTTTCCTCCAGGTGCTCTGGTTTTCCCTATAAGTCCAAAAAAAAAAAAATGTGGTACAGGTGAATTGTGGAAGCTAAATTGTCCGTGGTGTGTGTGTGTGTGTGTGTGTGTGTGTGTTTGTGTGTGTGAATGAGTGTGTACGGATGTTTCCCAGTGATGGGTTGCAGCTGCAAGGGCATCTGTGGCGTAAAACATATGATGGATAAGTTGGCGGTTCATTCTGAGACCCCGGATTAATAAAGGGACTAAGCCTAAAAGAAAATGAATGAATGAATGAATAATATAATAAAAATATTATTAGTTGTTGCAGTTTTAAATAGATGTCTAGTTAATAACAATACAATATGTTTAAATGCATAAAATGATTTAATTTAAAGCATGGTTTTTATGTATAAAACAAATGCCATTAAAGTGTCTACTTTAATGCTTCCAATATTGTTTGTAAAAAAACAAGTGGCAAAATATGTAGCAGCTTCAAACTGCAAAGTTCCGATTTAGTGTAATGGTCAAATAATTCAAAAATATATACAGTTGAAGTCAGAATTATTAGCCCCCCTAAATATTTCCCAAATGATGTTTAACAGAGCAAGGGAATTTTCACAGTATGTCTGATAATATTTTTTTCTGTAGAAAGTCTTAGTTGTTTTGTTTTTAAAAAAACATTTTAACCCAAAATTATTTTAATATTATTAGCCTCTTTAAGCTATATATATTTTAATAGTCTACAGAACAAACCATAGTTATACAACAACTTGTCTAATTACCATAACCTGCCTAGTTAAACCAATTAACCTAGTTAAAGCTTTAAATTTGGGAAATTGGGGAAAAAAATAAACAGGTGGGCTAATAATTCTGACTTCAACTGTAAATAATAAAAAAAGAGAAAAACTCATGGATATATGTTTTATGATTTTCAATGTTTTCAGAACTTAAATATGAGATCCAACAGGTCTGAAGGTTTGTAGCATTTTCTATTAACATATTATTGTTTTCTGCAAATGAATGTTCTAAATCAATGGTGTCCAAACTCGATCCTGGAGGGCCGCTGTCCTGCAAAGTTTAGTTTTAACCCCATTCAGACACACCTGGGCTAGCTAATCAAGCTCTTTCTAGAAACATCAATGCAGGTGTGTTAAGACAAGTTGGAGCTAAAATCTGAAGGACACCGGCCCTCCAGGGCCGAGTTTGGGCACCCCTGTTCTAAATGATAATATTCTGCATATTTGATCAATTCATCTTTTTATGTTGTGATAAACTTAGTTACAAAAAAATACACGCTTATCAGAGAAATGCAAACAAAACAATAATAAAGAAAATAACGTACAGGTTTAACCCTTTATAGGGCCATGTCAATTCATTTCCTTTTTGGATTAATCCCTTTATTAATCTGGGGTCGCCACAGTGGAATGAACCGCCAACTTATCCAGCATATGTTTTACGCAGCGGACGCAACTGCAACCCATCACTGGGAATCACCTATACACACTCATTCACACACATACACATACACTACAGATGATTTAGCTTCCCCAATTCACCTATACCACATGTTTTTCTTGGACTTGAGGGGGAAACCGGAGCACCTGGAGGAAACCCACGCGAACACAGGGAGAACATGCAAACTCCACACAGAAACGCCAACTGACGAAGCCGGGGTTCGAACCGGCGACCTTTTTGCTGTGAGGTGATTGTGCTACCCACTGCACCACCGTGCTGCCCATTCTTCCCCCAATAAGCATTAAATCAACATGTTAATAATACATGACAACAGCCCTTTTAGATAGCAGCTTGGTATTGGCAAACTAACACTGTTTTGAAGAAGCACTCCAGATATGCAGACAGACAGACATGCAAATACACGTGGAGATTTTACTTTAAAGAGTAGATATATTTAACTATGCTCCCATAACACTAGGATGAGATTTCATGTACCTGTTTGAAGATTCCCAGCATTCCAGAAGGGGAATAAATAAAAAAGCAGAGCACCTGGTGCAGGACGGCCAACGCTGCTGCACAGAAACACTCTCCTCCTCTTACAAACACTAATGCACACTTCTGTCTGTCAGTGAGAATTTATATGTGAAGGAAATGTGATACATCAGTACTAAGTGTGAAGTGGTCATATGGATTACGTTAAACACTTGTGAGCATTGGCACCAGTGAAGGAACAGTAAACCAGACAAATAGTTGTCATCATTTACTATAGGTGGTGCAAGTCCCATGTATGAGTACAAGCTCATCTGTCAAGTAGCTCTAATTGTCTCACGTAGGCAATGTAGATGCTATGCATGTATGTTATCTACCATGTCTGTCTATATCTATCCCTGTTTAATTGTATTGTCTATTTATTGCTAATTTGTTTTATCCATCATTTATCTATCAATTCATCATCAATTGTTGATCTTTCTATCTGTCCATCCATCACTATCTATCTATCTATCTATCTATCTATCTATCTATCTATCTATCTA
>CAIGQZ010007154.1:5394969-5408448 GCA_903798205.1 Danio tinwini
TCTATCTATCTATCTATCTATCTATCTATCTATCTATCTATCTATCTCATTTTTTTCATTGTCAGTTATTAATTAATTTATCTGTCTATCAATCATTTTTTCACTCTATTCATTTAAGTTATTATTTTTTCTATTAATCATTGATCCATTCACCGTTCGTTTCCTCTGTCCATTTCTACAGCAGCTGTTTATTCTTTTTATCCATCTATCCATCCTTTTTTCATTCTATTCATCTACCTTTATTAATCATTGATCCATCCATACCGTCTGTCCATTTTTACATCAACTGTTTATTCTGTTCATCCATTAGTCGCTCATTTCTTCATCAAATGTTCTATCTATCTGTATGACCGTCCCTCTGTCCGTCCATCCATCCATCTATCTATCTATTCATCTATCTTTATTAATCATTGATCCATCTATACCATCTGTCCTTTTTACATCAACTGTTTATTCTGTCCATCCATCCATCATTTAATTCATTCATTAGTCTATTTGTTCATCTGTTCTATCCATAAGTCATCTATCCTTTTTTCATTGTATTTATCTATCAATACCCATCCATAATCAGTTGTTCATTCTATCCATCCATGTCCTACATTTGATATGCAGCTATTTATCTTTCTATCCATCTGTCCGTCCATCCAATTGCAAACCTGCATTCAGTTTGTCACCTCAATTCAGATGTACTTTGTGTCAGTGTCTTCTTTCCTCTTAAATAAGAAAAAAACGTTCCTCAAATCTGTGTAATTAAGTGTAAATGTAGCTAATGTCTGTCTATTTCCATCTGAAGTGAATGCTCAAGTTTGTGTCCTTATCTGGCCTGGCCTTCACCAAGAGCTGGTCTTAGAAATGACATTAAGAAATAAATAAAAAAACACTAAATTGATTGTTGATGGTCAGTTCAAAATGGATGTTTGTGCCGCTTCTCCATTAGAGCCTGCAGCAAAAAACATATGTCATATCCGATCTTGTCAAAACGCATATCAAAAAGAGCGAGAAGAGAGAAAACTTTAGTCAATTCCAAATTGCCTGCAGAACGAAGCCTCTCATAGAGTTCCGCTTCTTTCATCTGTGGAATTCGCTCGCCAGAGCAGATTAGATTTGAAGGAATCTGCCGGACTCAATGCCTCTATTGGCAGCTGTGCTAGAACAGAGTGATGCGCTGCCGGGATACAACATTACCCTCTTGGAGAACATGACTCATTAATCAAATATTCATACAGGCAGCATCATAAATAAGACTAGAACAGAAAGTCTCCTCAAAACCGGCATGCCTTCCAGCACAAGCCCCCTTTCATGTAACACTGACAGAAAGGCTGGCATGTTGCTTCACCCCTTAATGTCACAAACTTCCTTTCCTCAATGCCTCGTTTCCTAAATTCAGCCCAGCATGAATTTACTGATCACAGACACTGGAAAAGACTGAGACGATAGGCTTATTGTGCTGTGCTGTTTCAGTCTTCACGACATCCAGTGCTAAGACAGGCGAGGATTTATTCTGCTTGGTCTCATAGAAGGGTAACTTGTTCCCCCAACCGGACCCCATAATTAAAGGCCATGACCTTATTAATATAAGAATTTGTATTTAACATGAAAATAGCACAAGCATTGCTCAAACGGAACAGAAACAGAGGAATTGACCATGGCAACATTGAGTCCAACACAAGGATATTTTCTTTTTCCCGGAAAAATGGCGTAATCGCCAGATACAGATTTGTTCCATTTGGCGCAATGCATGTTATTTACATTTGCTGGGAAAGATGACTTAATAGATAGAAAATTGCTCAATAACACATTTTTGCTGGTCATAAAAGGATCCAAGACCACGTACAAAATAAAAGTGTTTTTTTTTTTGTTATTTAGTCATGTTAGGTTTATTGTACATTTCTGAATCAACAATTATTAAACTGAAATGTTCATTGCGCAACAGAAGTATGATACTGAAATACATTGCAGTAATTTGCAAACCCTTAAAACTGGCAAACTGTGAAATTAATTAATGAACACAAAATTATTTTGGTTATTTACTTCACTTGTGTTCTGTTTAATGCTCAGTGCTTCGATTCAAAAGGCAAGATATTATTTGCAGTACAATACAGTCACGTTGACAATGTTATTAAATAGATGCCTAAATGCCTAATAATTAAATAAGGCATAATTCAATAATAAATTACTCCTTTATTCATACTGATTTATGTTTTCCATTACACCAATAAAAAAAATAAAGTGAGCTCCCCAAAACTAATAAGATCTTTACAGCTCTGAAATTATTGTTTCATATATTGGCATTATACGACTAATGTTGTTAACTGACATTAATTCACATGGCAACCTTAAACATTATGCAATTCTAAGTGTGCTTCACACAGGTGAGTGGGTTTGACAAACCACCTGCAGAAAACACAAACTTTTTAATCTCTCTTTAACCAAGACTTGCACAAGTTTTGCACATTTGCGCCAGACACTTTCTTAAAATCACTTCATATCTCTTAAAAAATGCTTTTTCGAAGGTGAGTGGGTTTGACAAACCACCTGAAGAAACACTTTTCTTTCTATTTAAATAAAAACACTCATTCTTTCTAACTCTAGCACTTAATTTTCTGAGCATTAACAGTACCTTTGTATAATTAGCACTTCTTGTGTGTATTGCCTCTTCCTGTTGAATTGCTGAATGCCTTCTCAATTGTAAGTCACTTTGGACAAAAGCATCTGCTAAATGACCATGTAATTGTAAATTAATTTATGTAATATCAAACAGTTTATGCATGGTAGAAGCAGCTCTTTAATCTACCACTGCTAAATAACATTTAAAAGTGAATTAGGTTCTGATTTAATTTTATGCAATACAGTGTTTTCTAATTATTTATGAAGGCACGTTAGTCCTCCAGTTAATGTAACATAAAACATACCAAAATAAAATAAAAATGTAAGTTCTGTGATTTCATTTATGTCTTTTAAAAATGAGACTAGATATAGATTTGATTTTTAGTTTAAAGAAATAGTTATCTACATGTACCTAAAAACATGATTCTGTTTGAGAACTTAAAAAAAATAAACATATTTACCCCCGGTATCTATTAGAGTTAAATGAACACGCTGAAATGTTTGCAGGTTAATTTCGGCGTTCAATTTTGCTTGCAAGATCCAGAGGTGTTGGCATCAGTATCAGTGTTCAGTTTGATGCTAGTGCAGGCACTGCTTGTAGCTATTTGTAAAATGTCCTTTTCTGAAAAACACAAACACAAGAACAGGGGTCTTATTGTTTAGTCCCATGCAGTTCTGATTTATGGTGTATCACTTGCTTTTTTGGTTACCAGTTTAAAGCATTAAAGCAGCACAAAGTCTCCTGATGTTGTGCCTGCTTTCCTTGCATCCCTGATGAAAGGCCATTCTCGCTTTTCTACAGCAATCGAAAGTTCATAATCCTTCCCGTGGCCTTTCATTATGGTGAATGCAGGGTACTTCTCTTTCGACGAGGGCTGCAGAATCTGGCACAATAATAAACACAGTTCAACTTGAGATTTTTCTAAATTAAAAAGGCAGATAGCAGATTCAGTTATAGTACACAACATCTGCCCCTCACTGTAGTCTCTGCTGGAAACAGAAGTCCCAGATTTTCAGTAGCATAGTTAAATGCTGCCACCTGCTGACAAATGTAAATAACTGCATTTACAGCTATAGGATTAATGTTTTTTGTTTTGTTTTATCTTAACCCTTTTCTCTTTAACAATTTAAAAAAAAACTCTTTTTTTTATTTTAACACAGTTTAAAAAGTATAATTTATTCCTGTATGGAAATAGATTAATGAATAAATAAATCAGTATAAAGCTGAATTTTTAGCAATCATGACTTAGTCTTTAGTCTTCTAATGCTTTATTTCATGAACATATTTTTAAAAAATATATAATATATAAAAATATATATAATAAAATGGACTCTTAATAGTGTATAAATATGTAATATAAAAATATTGAAATTAATACTTTCTTTGATGAACATATTTAAAATATACAGTATAATATATATATAATTAATGCAAAATATGAATAATATAGACTCTTAATAAAATATAATATATAGACCATTTCACTGTGGTCATGTCATTGGCCATTGGCCCATGAACAGTTCCTGCTTGTTATCAAACTATTTCATAACTGTAACAAGAGGCACTTCAATCATAACTTAATGTTAAAACAACTATCATAACATTATGTATCAATATGTGGCTCTTTTTAGATTCTTGGAAGCTATAAAAATTAAAAACTTATACATTTGGGCCAATGTTTTTGTTTACATCCCTCAAAAAATGTCTATAGACTAGTCACCTTTACTTAATGAAGGAGTGTCTATACACTTTAGAATAATTTCCTCACAATTGAATGCATTCACATTGAGCTATAATATTAACCAATTTCTTACCTTTTCTTATTCTGACCAATTTTAATGTAAAACAGACAAATCAGCTCATCAAAACAATATTAAACATTAAAACATTTTGCTGTTTGCTCACCTTTGACAGTTCATTGGCAATTTTTTCAAAGTGTTCAACACTTTTTGAGTAGAATCCGATTGTACAGCTCGGGTCCATTTTACTGAAAGACATTTTCTTTGGTGATGGGCAATGAAACGACTTTGAAGATGAAAACAAAAAGATAAAATACCAATTTAAATGAGTCAAACAAAGCCACTTGTTTCCCCATGTTTGTGAAATCACAGTGATCCATATACACATCAGAAGCATAACCTATAAATTTTCATCCATAATGTCCATCTAAACAGTAATAGGTGTGTTAAACCGATCAGCCAATGCGGTTCCAGATGATCGATGTGCTTTCATGTGAAACGTTCAAATTGCAGAAATAAAAGATTCCACTTTTTGACACATTTTTTGACAAATGTTGAATTCTGCCCAAGATCTGAAAGGCTTGGACAGCTGAGCTAAAAGTATGGCCCAATATTTCTGCCTTTCACCAAGCCACTTTCCACAGCGCACAAAAAGCGTAAAAATAAGTTATGATGCTGAAATATAAAATTGCCGAAGCTATATAAAACACGTTGGAGCTGATACAAAGTACAGAGCAATGTGTAAATCTCTTGTGTTCGATAATTGAGTGTGGAGGTCTACTTTCAGATTCATACCCTTAAGTACAGAAACTATTAAATTCACATCACTGTGCGCCGGTCAGCTTTTTGTAATTCCACATTACCTGCAGAGGGAAATCGCTTGTGCTGACATCCACAAAAGACTGACAGTAATGAGGATCCATGTAAATCAAGCTGTCATCTGCAAGGACAAAACAAAAGACAAGTTATTCAAAAAACACAGTGATTATTATAATGCATATCCTTGGCCAATTTCTATGCAGAGCAGCTCAAAGTCACCCACCTCGGTTAGGTTTCAAACAATCAAACATCACATTTTTTTGGTTTTTTTTGAGGGGGTTCTTCCTAAATTCGAATGTATTAAACGCAGCATAATCAAATCTGGTTGTACAAGCACATTTTTTTATGCCCCAAAGGGGGCTGTCATTTAATTTTGCTGTGGAGAAATTACTTTTACAAACACGCAATTATATTAGATCATTTGCATATGATGAATGCGGACGACCGCTTGGAGATGGCAGGGAGAATGTATTGCTTGTCATTTAGACATCATTGCAGAGTGCATTTCAAATTGCTAAAATGTAAATGCATAAATATTGACTACCAACATATACAACTGAAGGTTTCCAGTTGCTACTGAAGGTGATGGAGACTGGGCTACTCTGGGTAATTCGGAAATCCATGCAAGCTGCTTATGGAAATGCAGAAAGCCTGCTATTTCATGATAAATGGTGTAGCGTTTTTGATGGGTGCGGTAAAAACAAAATAAGCTTCTCTGACGGTGTTGGCCTTCTATTTGCATGCATTCATTTACTTTTTCTCTTAGAAATTAGCTATGTTTTGAGCCACCTATTTTATGCGCATTTTGGAAAATTGCATAAATATGCTTATTGGAAACGTCAAGATGTGCATAAATTTAGAAAATACGCATAAAAAGATTTATCTGAGATTTAACTGAGTAAAATAAACTTTTTATTCAGTATGGGAAAAAGTGCGTTAACTACATTAGCAATATTACATTCGTAGCAGTGCGATATGGCTGTATATCGGCACTGGTGGGAGGCGTATGTTGGCTCAAGGCTGCAGGCCGATTGCCAGCCGACTGCAGCCGACTGCCCTCAAACTGTTTATACAACAGTTTGAGGGCATAATCGTGTATATAAAAAAGAAAATAAAACACGGAAAGTCTCAAAAATCCTTTCGTACAAGGAACTACATTCTTCCACCATTTATTCAAATCTGCAGCTGACGTCAGAACATCAGAAACCGTTGCTACTTCACAAACGTTACTTTAGAGCTAGTATTTGAATGATTCTCTAGCGTAATGTCTAAAGTAATGACAAAACAGGTGATTTTGCTGCCCTTTTAGGAGTATAAGTTTTTAGGATTATAAGTTTTTTCTCCCCTAAGGACTTATTATACTGTCTCTGTCACCATCTTGTGGTCTTGTGGGGGTAAACCATCATTTTCTTTGCTCTACATGCTGATGGCCACCATTGCGCTGAATTTTTGAAATTATAAATGCTAAAATAGGCACTATCTTTATAAATGAACTCCATAATTGCAATTTAAATAACTACATCCTCGCCTAAAAAAGCCTCAAAAGTACAGTATGTTGTCTAACAGCTGCGATATTTGTTAAACTGTAGTGATTTTATTCGACTGCTTGCAGGGTAAAGAGGCTGTACGAGTGCTGTTATTACAGAATACACAACACTATAGCTCACTCGCAAAAGCTCATATCTTTCCCAAAACTGTTCGTTCATGTGTCAAAACTAAATTTCCTTCTCATTTAAACAGTCAATGCCCTTAAAATCCTTTGTCCCTTTGGCATTTTGTAAGCACTGCAAGTTAAATTGTTTAGATGTTTTGTCACTATGACAGAGGACCATTGAAATATCCCTCATGTCGACCTTTCAGTCTTAGCCCAGTTTTTGAAAATGGTTACTGAACTGTTTTTTTGTCTTTTGACAGAATGCAATTGTGTAAAAAACTAAATAAAATAAATTGATAAGATTTAAAAAATTATAAGAAATACAGATTTTCAGTCTGATCTCATGAGGAAATGTAACTATTTTACATTTTGTCAGATCAGTGGCTAATTCGTACATGTTCAGTCGTACGAAAATGCAAAATTTTAAAAGGAGGCATGGCACCAAACCCCACTCCTAAACCCAACCATCATTGGGGGATAAGCAAATCATCCTAAATTGTATGAATGAGATCAGTATTGGGTTTTAGGTTAAGAGTAGCCTCCAAGGTTTGACATCATACTGTACATTGCACTCATACTGGTAATGAAATTGTAACTATTATCAATCACACACATAAAGTAATAAACATACATCAGAATAAAAAAGTACAGCATAATATACTGTAATATAAACACACAAACAAAAAACAATGAAAATTATATACAGCCTACAGTGCTTGATTGGTCATCTGAGACGTGTGAAATTCCTGGAATGAAGGTTCCACGGAGTCACATATGATATTCATGGTATTATGTTCTTGACTAATTTTGAAAATTGAACAGACTATTGTGCATGTGATGACTTATACAATGAAATGACGCTGACACATTTTGGAGTGAACAACCATTGAACAGAATCAACAATCAGTTTAGATCAACTAGATCTATTCACTTGAAAATTGTGCTAAATGTAGGCTAGATGTACTTAAACATTTGCAATTTGGGGAAATGAATGAGAAAAATCACTTCTGTTGTGAACAATTGTCAAGTGATTTGGAGGTTTGTCCATTTTGTTTTGAGAATGTAATTCCAGTTTCAAGAAATGAGCCAAACCAAAGGAGAAAAACTGTAACTGAATAAACTGCAGCAAGCGCATCAAAAAAGTCAGATCAGACAACAGAAAAAATATCCACGATGGGAAATGTTTTGGTCATTCTAATATGTAGCCAAAGTCTGTTAAAGTGGTTCTTTATTATTCCCTAAACAGAATAGAACTGTGCGCCTTCTATGTGTTTCGTCTTAATCTTCTGAGGTGCAAGTAATTTATTAAATGAAAAAAAGATCCATGGTTTCCTACTGCAGAAAATTCCATTTTTCTTTTTGATATTTGCCACCGATTTATCAGGAAGTAACAAATTTTTCTCTTTCACTCAATGGACGGAAACTATGCTTTCTATGTTTTATGCGATATTCCAGTTTTGCGGATAAGTCTAATTCACATCTTTTCATTTTCATAATTTTTGACTAAAAGACTAACCTTGAAATCCAACAAAATAGTAAGCCTGTTTTGGTTTTCCACCAATGATGCCAATACAGTACTCTAAGCTTAAAATGCTCTGTGGAAACAAGAAAAAGAGCTGTTAAGTTAAGAATATTGCCACATCTTTAGCAAATATTGCTCCATTTTCTCCATTGTGTAAAAGACTGCTTTTCAAAGCCTCACCTTGACAAAGTTTAAGTATTCTGGGTTGATCTTCTCTCCGCCCAGTCTTACAGGAATGAGGATAACAACAGCTCTACTATCAGGTGAATCTCCAGAATCGAGTCCCTGAGGATCACTGTGGCTTTCTGTCCGCGCTGAATGGCTATCAATAACATCAGCACTGTACACTGCAGACAATCAATAACAAAGAGGTCAACGACATGGCCTTTGTCTGCTCTGCTCTCTCTGTCGAGTGAGATAAATCCAGCTGTTAGTAAATTTAATTGCACTGGTAGCCTTACAATAGATGATTCAGCTGTAATGGTGTTATTTGTAGAGCTTTTCAGTGGTATATAGATACACTAGTACTCAAAGTTTTGTAGTGGAAAATAGTGTAATTTAGGCATGATCATTTTCAGAATTACTGCGCCAGTCTTCTGTATGAGCTGAAAGTATTTATTCTTATTTATTTAAAAACATCAATTATCAAAAAAAAAAGTTTTGTAAATGTGTCTTTATGGTCATTTTTGATCAATTAATGCTTCTTATAAATGCATTCAGCTGAATAAATGTATTAATGTATTTGATTAAACTGACCCCATACGTTTAAACAATGCTGTTGTTCATATAAATTTTGTTGATACTGTTCCAAAGACTTTGAGAAAAGTATAAAAACTATACATAAAGTATGGTCCAAAATTTCGTTTTCAAATTTGTATTAAATAAAATATAAAAAACAAACAAACATTAGAATGTGGCTTGAATAATTATATTTTTAAAATGTCAGTATAACAAATGTTTCTATACCTAAAAAACCTTAAGCACAAAACATAACTTGATAACATCGCAACACATATTTTAAGTATAAATGTAAACATATAAACTAAAGTTATAAATCTATTATTTTGTATAACTTTTTTTTTTATTCTTATATATATATATATATATTTTTTTATAAGAACAGTTAGATTTTTACATGAATATGTGTTATGCTGAATGGCAACTGAACTTTATTTAAACCATATTTTAATACTTTTGTGTTCTCAAAAGTTAAAAGAATAAATAAAATCTCTTTTGTATATTTAATTTGGTGCACACACCAAAATCTCCAAACCAGTCTCCTCTTTGACCTTATATAAAAATCATATTTCAAGAGTTCACACTTAGCTGATGATTAATAATAAACATGTTTGGCATGTTGCCTCGGGAGAAAGCCCTGAGCTCAGAATATCCTAGAGCTGGGGCTCTCTCCCGTGTAAAAAGTGAGAGGGGAGTTTAAGCTCAGGTAGGTCTTAAGAACTCCCCTGCTTGTTTTGGTTAACGAGTTAGGAATTGCTATGAGAGATAGCTGACTAAGAGTTTGTCAATGATGCCACTTTGGATTTGTCAATTTACTTATATTGCATGTCTTTGGACGATGGGAAGAAACCGGGGAACCTAGGGAAAATCCAAGCAAGCACGGGGAGAACATGCAGACTCCACACAGGAACGCCAACTGGTCTGGTAATGACTCGAAGTAGTGACATTCTTGCTGTGAGGCAACAGTGCTAACCACTGGGCTGCCGTGCTGCCCTACCGGGAAAAGGAAGGAAGAGTAGGGGTGGAAGGAGGGATTCATCAAAACTAAAAAGACTGAGGTGAGGACCAGCCATAATCAATTATAAGCACAAGATCCTCTCTAAATTAGTTTAGAAATAAACCGCACAAAGCTGCATTTTGGAGATAATTAGAATTTTTCTTAAAAAAAGAAGTTCACCCAAAATTTTAAATATAATTATTATTTACTCCCCCTCAAGCGGTTCCAAATCTAAAGAGTTTCTTTATTCCATTGAAAGAAGATTAAAAAAAGATATTTTGAAGAAAACTGACAACCATTGACTTCTAAAAAACAAAAACTATTGAAGTTTATGGTTACAGGTTTTCCTGCTTTCTTCAAAATATAAAGAAAGACAAGTGAGCAAGTTAAGGATGAGAGTTTTGAGTGAACTATCTCTTTAATATTGCAAATCAATAATCATATTTGCCTTTCTGCAAAAGACTTTAAATTGTCCATACCTGTGCAGTCTTGAGCTACATAAACACTTATGCCTTTCAACATTGCATCAACTGCCTCTTCAACAGCTTTTCTGAAAAAAGAGAGTGATGGCTTCAAAGGCATTCATCATAATGGGCAATGGGTGACATAAAAGACTTTAAAAAAAATAAAAGAAAAAAGTAGCAATATATAAATAATCTTTACCAGTCATTACCTCAGTATGTGTGCTACCACTGCTGGGCCGTACCAATCTCCTGCCTGTTTTCCAGAGGTCATTCCTAACTGCACTAGTCTGTGGATGCCCAGCTGTGCTGAGGGTCCGTCCCCAAACCAGGATACAATGGTACGATGATATGCCTCTTTCAGGTATGAGTCAGCCTCCTCAGCTCCTCCTTGAGCAGGACAGAGAAGCTGAGTGGCTTGTGCTCGTTCCCCCTGAATGGAAGCCTCTAATGTGGCCACGAGTCTCCGAGCGGCACTGCTGGTCCACGTCTCTGTATCCAAGGGCTCCAAGGACAGTGCTTCTGACCACTTCCAGTCTGGTGACACACAATTTGTAAAAAGTCTATTTTTTAAAAAGTAATAATAATAATAAAAATAAGTAATATAAATACAGTGCAAAAATATTTACAATTCAAAGCTTAATTTGTCTTCACTGTTTAAAATGTGTTAATAAATAGCTATTCTCTTAATCATCATCTTTATTTTTGTCATTTACCATATAAATCATAACCATATGCTTCACTTGATCAAAAGTCTTTCAGAAGTCCTGAAAGTTTGTCCTAGATTTCTCTGACAGACATTTCTAAATTTGACTTTTAAATAGACAGTGCCTTTAAGAACAAAAGTCCAATTATGATATTCAGAGTAGTCAGTATTTCACTTTTACTACATTTTATTCTCACAAACAGAGTGGGTGTCTGAAACGGAGGAGGTGGAAGTGCTGAGGGTCATAAAGGTGCTGCTCCTGGCCATTAGGTAATGACCTTGCTGAGTGTCAAGGCCTGTAATTGGCCAATAAGTATATTTTATTAGCCATTAACCCCTTTTTATAGACAGATATTTCTATAATGACATATTTCATTATAGGTGTGGGCTCTGAATGACGCATCAATGTTGTTTTTTGAATGAAGGTATTAAACTGGCAAATGTCGTGGCCTGTTCACCATATTACACAAAAGTGCCCTTCGTTAATCATAGCAGAGCTAATTCATTAGAGTGACAACCTCTGACACTGAAATACCCGGCCCCTGAAATGAAACATTAATACAGAATTTTATTCTGTAAATGAGGACATGAAAAGGTTTAAAACTTTGTCTAATTACTTTTAAGCAACAAAACATCTTTGAACATCAGTCAACTATTATGTGAAAAAAATATTTATATATCTAAATATATATAGCTAACTTCACTTCTGAAAACACCACAATCTATATAGACAAAAAAAAAACAATTACATTTGTACATCACTTTTTTTTATATACACTGCTGATCCAAAATGTTTAATAATTTTTTTATTTTTTTTTTTATCAAAGAAGCCATAAATCAATGGTCTCAAACTCGACTTCTGGAGGGCCGCAGCTCTGCATAGTTTAGCTCCAACCACCTCCAACTCACATCTGCTTAATTGTCTCTAGTAGTCTTGAACACCTTGATTATTTGGATCAGCAGTGTTTGATTAGAATTGGAGCAAAACTGCAGAGCTGGAGGGCCAGGAATCGAGAATTATGATAATAATATTTTGTTTATATAGCGCCTTTAAAACGTAATTCTCAAAGTGCTTTACACAAAAAACATACAGATATAAAAACAGTTTAGAGTACCAGTAAAATTTGAAACATTCAAAATACATAAAACATTCAAATGTCTAGAAACGTAAAACAAACCAAGAATGCACACCTCACGAATAGACGAGTGTAAAGTAGTGAGTTTTCAAGGATGATTTAGACAATCTGAAAGATTTAGCATGTCTAATGTCAAAGTGAAGAGAGTTCCAGAGCCTCGGAGGCAGGAAAGAGAAACCCCGGTCACCCAAAAGACGCAGACGAGTGGAGGGGACTGTTAAAAGACCAGAGTCGGAGCAATGGAGGTCACGTGAGGGGGAGTACTGTGTTAAAAGTTCAGACAGATAATGTGGAGCTAGACCATGCAGGGCCTTGTATGTAAGCATGAGGATGTCAAAATCAATATGGAATCTGACTGGTAGTCAATGGAGAGATTACAAAACCGGAGTAATGTCGTCTCTGATTCTGGCAGCTGAGTTTTGAACGTATTGTAGTTAATTGATGTAAGTTTTGAAAACGCCTGCTGGTAAGGCATTGCAGTCGTCCAGGAGGGAAAAATATTACCCCCAAGCCCAAATATTACCCCCAAGCGCTTAAGTTTGGCCTGAACCTCCATGACAGAGCCATCCAGGTTTATTTTAAAAGGTTTAGTTTTACGTAGTTGGTTGAAAGAACCAATAACCATAACCTCTATCTTTTTAGTGTTCAGGCACAGAAAATTTTAGGACATCCATTTTTTTATCTCTAAAATACAGTGTTACAAATGTGTAAAAGCTGAAAGATTGCCAGGTTTGGAATGAATGTATGTCTAAGTGTCATCAGCATAAAGGTGGTACTTTAGACCTAGGGAGTCCAGGAGATGAACAAGGGGTGAAATATACATGGAAAAGAGGCAGGCCGTGTCAAACAAATTTGACAGGGCCTGTGTTAGATTTAAGCCCTCTCATATAGACAAACTGCGAGCGGTTACACAGGAATGACGCAAGCCACTTAAGAGCGTGATACCAAAGACAATGAAAGAAATATGAAGTGATCCACTGTGTCAAAGGCTGTGCTAAAATCAAGAATGATTATAAGTGATAGGCAGCCAGTGTCTGCGGCAAAAAGCAGATCATTTGTGAAAATAAATAATTCATAAATCATATATATATATATATAT
>CAIGQZ010007154.1:5436776-5449602 GCA_903798205.1 Danio tinwini
TATACCGAGGGTATACGCAATTATTGATCCTCAGAAGTCGTAATATCCAAACAGCTCTTGGAAAAAAGTAGGCATACGGAGTATACGTGCGTATAGCCCTGAGTGCACCACTGATCTACCATATATCAGAAATTATGACTTTACAAACTGTATTTTAAGTAAATCATATGAACGTTTTCATATTAGTCAGTAATGTAACTGAAATTAATAAAAAAAAAAATGAATAAATATAAATTTACACACAACTAAATAAATAGACTCAATGATAGGCTGTAAATCTGCGGATTTCTGCACATGCAGATTCTGTGTAGGTCTACAGATGACTTAATATCTCTATTTGTAAATTATTTATAAGTTAAATCAATTGGAATGATTCTGCAGTGGGAGTGCATCTCCATAAAATCTAATAAACAATCTATTAGGTTTTTGGGGTCCCCCGACAGATTTTCGTTGTGGTCTGTGCTATTTGCAGTGCATTTCTGAATTTGTATGTGTTGTCAGTATTTTCATGCATAACAATCTATAAATATAATCAAGGAAAAGATATAATTAAAATAAAGTGTTTTATCATGTCCCGAGTCTAACAGTATTCAAGTACTGTAACTGAATGAGGAAAATAAAAATAATTCAGTAAAATTAATTGTAGCTAAGGTCACAAATAGTACAATTTCTTATACCTGAATGCTTTTAAAGTCATTGTGCAATTGCAGGCATAAAAAACACATGCAAATGATAAATTATAATACAAACTCAGCATTGCATATATCTTGCGATGTGACCATTGTGATATCGATGATGAAATCATGTACAGCCCTTATTGTAATATAGAATTAAAAAGTCCATAGCTGGTATTATACCTTTTGGCGTTTATCAATTTAAACTTTTCTTCACATTTAAAATTAAGCTACTTCATGCAGTAGTTTCCAAAAGTAGAACAATCAGTTTGTTTAACCACCTTACAAGTTTAATTAAGGAAATTGTGTAAGGACCCTGTTATTTTGGGAAGAGAAAAATTATATAAATAAAATGGTCACTTTACAATTGAGGTTTCATTAGTTAATGAACTAATAATGACCAATACATGTTTAACATTAAATAATCATAGTTCAACATTTACTAATGTACTTTTATAATCCAAATTCATGCTTGGTAACATTTCGTTAATGCACTGCGACATGAACTAATTATGAACAACTTTATTTCCATTATCTAACATTAACAGATATGAATAAATACCATAATAAATTAGTAGATACATCAAGTAACATTAAATAAAGAAACCTTATTGTAAAGTTTTATCAAAAAATAATAAAAAAGACTAACTACAGGTTTTTATTCATTTATTTTTACCTGGAAAAACGCATAGAAAAACGAAAAAAGCTCACATGAAATAGTGTGCGTTGACTACAGTGTAATTATTTCATCGGTTCACCCTTGACTTTGATTCTCTTGCATTCCTTAATAAACATGTTTGCTTGTGTGATTAAAATAGAAAATTGACACACGCAGCATTTTACACATTCATTTCATCCAATAAATTGGTCAAACTTACTTTTTTCTTTAGTAAAAGGTCTTGTCTTTTGTTTTTCTCATTGACAAATAGTTTGAGCATTGCATCTGTGTTTGAGCAGTCTGCTATTTTAGGTTTACTAATATAGTTGCGGTTGGCCAGACAAAGATTCTTATCTTCAGTGTACGTTGACATAACCTGCCATACAGAGGACATGTTTGTCCGCTCTCACCCTGCGCCAACTTTGTTATCTTCATCTGGACTCTCTGCATAGCCAGCCTTGATTTGGGTGCTGATGACTGGATAGATTGGGAAATGGTTTACTGCTGGCAATATTCATGCTCTGATTTATCACACTTGTCATATAAACAGATCATAAAACATGTTAATTATGATAAGTTGATTTCCTACTCTGTCCTCCTGCTGGATTATTTATTTGATTTCTGTTAACAATTTGTTCTCTTCTCCCCCTCCCCTTGAGCTAAACTGTTAAATTATCTGGCTTATTTTAATTATCCGAGCCCCTGAGTAAAGATGTGTATATGCGTGTTGAAAATTTGTTTTAAATATACCATGGAATTTATGGTAAATACCAGTCCAATAAGAGATTTCAAGTCTCACTCGAGTGCTATAATCGGCTGATTTAAAGGATTTATTTTTTAATTTTTTGTCTTGTCGTCACTATAAATATGTTGCACCCGCATATGACTGAGAAACATTTTGTAAACTAAATATATACAGTACAGCTGAGTATGTACAAAGCGTAACCAGGAGTCAATATGACTCAGTAACAGAAAGAGACATGCAGAAGACCCAACTATAACACCACATTTCTTGGTAACACTTTGTAATAATTTTCAATAATAATATTAACATTTATACAAAATGAAAAATGGGTAACACTTTATTTTAATGGTCCATTAGAGTATTAGTAGACTGTCTGCTTAATATCTGTTGATACTGCTCCTTCAACAAACATTTAACTGACTATAAGAAACTTTGCAAGTACATGTCAACTTGCACTAACCTTAACCTTAACCCCAACCTAACAGTCTACTTCTAATCTAATGAGAATTAGTTGGCATGTATATGCAGTGTAATTTAAATTCAGCAAACGGACCATCAAACTAAAGTGTGACCGAAAAATGCATATATTCCTTTTTTTTGTGTACAAAATAATATAAAATGTGTTAAAGCACGACAGTTATGATGTAATGAAACTGATTACAAAGTGTTATCCATTGCTTTTCTACTGTTGCACATTTGCGTAATTTGATTAAATACAGCATTTAAGTTAACATGCAATGTGAAATGACATTTAAAAGCTGCATAGTTGAATATAGTGTAGCTCTATAATAATATGCATATGGTCTACTAACTGCAGATTTACATATTGCTATAATAACATGAAACAAATTCAGTTCCAAAGGCGTGATCTGCCATTTTGTCATTTAAATCTGTTCAGCCTTAGTACTTCTTGGTCAACAAGCTACTAATTTCTAATCTGACTAACTAACTCATGCATGTTGCAATAACCCTTTGACTTGGTTTTTAACCTTTTCCACAGTCAATGACCTGTTACAGTTCCATTGCATCATTTAGTTTCGGCTGTCTTTAGAGAAAGGGAAAAGTTTTGTTGGCCAGTGTCTGCTGCTAGTGTGACCTCACTGATTGATTCTGAATTTCCCAATGGAGAGTCTAGGGTCAGGGATTATTGAATTTGGGTTGAGGGTCTGATGGTGATCTTTGTAGATTTGAGTGTATATGAGCTTCCTTTGGATGGCCTCCAGTAGATTCCTTTCCTGCGCTGGTGGCGAGCCTTCGATCTCATCCAGGCATATCTTCCGTTTAAGTTGGTGTCCCCACACGCATCAAACCACCAACCACCTGAAACGATCCAAAATTTAGTTCATGGTGACTTCAGTTATATACTGAGTGATTCAGCCCCTAATTAAATTTGTCATCATTAACTTTGTCATATTCTAAACACAAATGATGTCCCTTCATTGAAAATCCTTTTTCCAAAACCTTGATAAACATTGATCTGCAAACATCTTTCCTGCCTGCTGGACATATAAGCAAATCCTCAGCGGTTCTGGTGGAAGCTCAAACATGCTGCTTGACACAAGAATGAATCTCATTGGTTCTCACTTATCAAGCAAGCATGCTTGAGCTTCTGTAACCAAAATGTTATTGCTGTAAACATTGTTCACTGATCAATGTTTGTATGTAAACAAATACATCTATTCATCATAAAAAAGTGATTGAGTTTCTTGACTTTGAAACATTTGAAATAAAAAAACTGAAATCATATAAGGAGCTTTTGCACAAAGTAGGAACTTGGTAATAAGAACCATCCACCCACTAACCCCCCAGATCAAATGTTTCCCTCTGCCAACAGCAACTTCCAAGTGTAGCCATAATAAAATCAACAACTGAAGGATAAAAGGTGTCACAAGCAAACCTTTGTTGTGTTGTGGGTTTTGTTAAAACAAAAATTCACTGTAGATGTACAAATTATGTGGTTGAAAAAGCAAAAAGGAGATGACTAAATTATCTATGACAGCTTAAAGTGCAAACTATCATTGAGGCTGAGAAAAGAACAATGCTGTGGACATTAGTTTTCTGTATGATTTTGTATTGGGACACTTTAAAGTACTGTACTGGTGATTTATTATTGTATGGATTTGCCCAGCAGCATACACTTGCATAACTGGAAGTAGCTGCTTTT
Organism: Danio tinwini; assembly: GCA_903798205.1. Lineage (NCBI taxonomy): Eukaryota > Metazoa > Chordata > Actinopteri > Cypriniformes > Danionidae > Danio > Danio tinwini. The sequence goes on from CAIGQZ010007154.1 coordinate 5,441,018, forward strand.
CTAGACCCTACTGTAAAGTGGGAGCCAATATAGTTCTTTAAAAAATCAAGTACCTCTGCAAATAGTTCTAGGAACTATGAAAGCTTTACTACAAAATAGTGTATTTCTATTTTGCTGTTTTTACAAATCTTTTGAAGCATCATACATTCATACTCTCATAAACATACACATGCCTTTTGCTGCTTTTTCAAACTACTTACTTAAAATGAGTTAAAACAACATAATTCTTAAGTTTTTTTTTCTGGGACAACTTAATTGTTTTATGTTCAATTTGTAAAAAATATTAAGTTAACTTAATTGATTTGTGTTGAGACAGCATGAAGGAATCATGTGGAACCCAGCATTTTTTACAGTGTAGATTAGCATGAACAGACTTTTAATGAAATGAATCTTTCACTTTGGTTGGAATTATCTCCAATTGTTTTCAGAAGATAAACAAATTTCAAGTTTGTAACCACAAAAAATTTATTAATGTTAACAGAATTTAAATTTTGAGCTGAATCAACCCTTTTAATGTTTCATCTTTGTTTGAGTGTTTGATACCTGTGTAGTTGCGGGCACAGTTGGACTCATCATGATTATCGTTGTCTCTGTCCTTGGTTGAGAACTTCATGCCTGTGTGGTTGCTCATGGCATCAGATAAATCTCCAGACAAAGGTGCCAAGTGAAGAGCGTAGTCAGATGCAGGGCCTTCCAAAGTGAACGTGTACTCGATGAATCTCTTTTCCTCCTTCCAGTCCTCCAGTTCAATGTGTAAAATGTATTCGCCTTGTTGAGCAATGGAATGGATCTTCGCCAAGCCAAGCCAGAACTCTTCTGTAACACAAAGACATTTCAACTTAGTTGACCATTATGTATTTTACGTTCAGGGGATGATAGAAAGAATGTTGATGTATTTTTGCATTTGTCTCTAGCTAAAATGCTTCATAATTAGCTGTTCACATGCTTTTGAAGCTATTGTGATGTCATGTAGGAATAGTACATTCTCATTCTTCATTTGTGAATTCTTGACATCGCCAACTACTGGCCTGCATGCATAATGCAATTAGGTTTTTAAAATTTTAGAGCATTATTTTTGCAACATTCCTATGAACCTTTTTAAAAAACGCATATGAAAATATTTTTTGATTGAGGCTTTTTGACTCATACTTACTTTCTAGTTTCCCAAATCCATGTTCATATTTTTCCCATGACTGGTCAAAATCAACTGAACCATCCTCCCTCCTCTGAATGACTGTGGCAGCTCCGTCTTAAAGAGAAAAAAATAACTGTGAAAAGAGTCTTGTATTCTGTTTGATAAGAATGTTAAACTACTTTGACATAATTAACATTGTAAAAAGCACTATAGAAACAATGATGAATTGAATTGAATAAAAGCACATCCTTCATAGTTGATCAACGGGTTTTTTGTGCCCTTAGTGGTGTACCTGTCACAGGTTTTGTAATTGATAGGAAGTCAGATAATGTACATTGAACAATATTGGTTTCTTACCAGGAGTTATCTCACAGTAAACAAAGAAAGGCTCAGATTGATTGGGTTTGATTGGGTAAATTCCACTGGTTCTCTGGCCTCTTGTGAACGCCTCACTGCAGTCCATTGGAAAATCTGTGCAGCAAAGCAAAGCTGAAGATTAAAGATTTATTCAAGCAAACATTTAAATAGATTTTATGTTTATTTGATCATGTTTTTACCTTTTATATCAGTAGTTCCATTTGTGGAGTTTGTTGTTAAGTACCGAAAAGGGTCAGGTGTCTCTGGGTTTAAATCCATAGGTTTTTCAATGGTGTCTTGAAAAGTGTCATAGTTTACCTAAAATAAATGCATGTTTATTATTAACAAACGCAAAAAAAGGCAGAAGATATATTCAATAAATATTTTAAATCCCATAGATTATCAGTAAGTATTCATAGATATTAGTTATTACAACACCTTTTAGTATTACGATAATAATAATAAAAAATTATTACATATTTATTGCATAATAAGTAAGATTTTGTTAGCTATTTTCATTATTGAAATACATAAACTTTCTAAGTTTCTAATTTGAACCTGCATGAAAACATGAATATGCATAAAACACCAATGCCTACCTTATCTTCAAGACTTTTAATTTTGTTCTTCTGGTAGTTGAGCTGGTCATGTTGCTCTTTAACAGATCTAAGCAGGTCTGTAATGGTCCTTTCTTGTGTTTCAATCACATCCTGCAAACAAGCAAGTTGGTAATGCAGTAAATGTGGAGCTTGATTCAGTTGGAACAAATACCTGTTCAGATATACAATCATTTTTATTAGTATATATTGGTTTTATCCTTGTAATCAGATTTTTGATTTAAATGTGTATACAGGACATAATTAAACGTGAAAAGCTATAGTCTGAGTTCAAATTCTTCATCAAACTCACCTTCAAAGCAGTGATCTCTTGAAGTTGCTCCAAAGGCATCATACTCTGCGACAAGCCTTTCAGCTTCTCCTCCAGCCCACCGACCTTAGTGTGCAACTGGCTCCGCTCTTGGAGTATGTTGTTAATTTTCGAGTTGATCTCCAATGACAGGTTTCGGATCTCCTCATTATTGGCCTTCAAAAATATAGTGGTCTCCTTCAACTTCTCCTCCTCTTCCTTAATTTCACTGGTGACCACCGAGAGCTGGTAGAAGGAACGATCAAAGATGTTGAGCTTCTGGAAGATGTCGTTGATCTGAGACTTGGTCTTGTGCACAAACTCTCTGAGACTCTGTCCAAGCTGAAGCAGACCGTTGGCCAGCAGTCGTACGTCATCTAGCATGGCGAAGCGGGATCTAGCTTCAGTCGGCGGTGCAGTTATAAGTATTGGCGCCTCCGTGGGTGATTTCTTTGAGTTAGGGGCTGCGCTTGTTGTGGACAAGCTTAGCCACAAAAGCAGGATCAACATCAGCATCCTTTTTGTTGGTTTAAAATTAGACTTGCTCAGTGCTTCAGTCTGTTCCCTGCTGAGTCTCTTTCAAGCCTCTTTTCTCATACTCGAACGCCAAAATCAGCAGAGATTTCTCAAATATATACCGGTACACTGAGAGGGGAGGGAGCATTTGGTAATTATTAAGCTGGCTGTGTTGAGCATCCTCCTTCTAATCTGTAGAAAGTGTACTCTGGGCAGACAATTTACAGTGTCTCTCTCTCTCTCTCTCTCTCTCTCTCTCTCTCTCTCTCACACACACACACGCACGCACGCACGCACGCACAGGACATCCATAACCTGGTCCCTGGTCGCATCTGATAAGCAAAGATGAATGATGCTGATGAATCATGCAGCCGATCGATCACATCATCACTGCAGCCACTGCGCATGTACTGCTGGATGGGAATTAATAATAAAAGTATACGATTTACAGTTCAGGCTTTGATTTAACGCTCTCCTGAATCAGCGAAGCATCATTCTTGAATGCCACTGACAGGGGCTGCATGTACAAGCAGGATCATTGCTGGATGATTCGGCTTGGGCAGTAATACAGATGAGTGATGACTGAAGTTGGGGGAGTTTGTGACATTTCCACTGATATGTACAGGGCTTTTATTTACTGCAGCTTGCTATTAATCTCATTTTAGGGTTCAGCTGCAGATTTTTATTTTTAATGTTTACTTGGTTTATCCAGTAGTTGTTTGGCAAATATTTTAAATGCCATTTCAAACACATTTTAATTATTATTTTTACAAAAATTTAATTTTGTAATAACGGTGGATTTATAGATATATTGAAATACAATATGGAGACTTTTGTTGTCTATATTAAAGGAAATTTACAAAAGTTATTATACATGGATTAAAGTAATTTCACATTTAAGTTAAGAGTCTAATGTTTCAAATAACTATTGTGAAAATATAATTATACAATATAGATTAAATATTTTCCATCATTATTCTGTGAAGGCAGCTATTATTCTGACACTATTATTGAAATGTATAAAAAATAAGTGATTGCACATTAAATGTTATAATACTTCAAATTATGAAAATCTGTGAATTTGACAAAGTATAAAATAACAATTATTTAATTCTAATTATTGCTTATTACCCCAATATTTTGGGGTGCAGTCTAAGGACCCTATCATACACCCAGTACAATAAGGTGCAAGAAGAGTTTGGCGCGATTTGTTGCTATTTTCAGACTAGCTCAACAGTAATTTTCACATTTTGCACCACATAGTTTAAATGACACATCCATTTACACCAACACGTCTAAAAAGGAGGTGTATTAAGGCGCATTGTTGGCGTGTTGCTATTTTGAGAAACTGAAAAAGACAGCAACATAGACAAACTAAAAGATGGACTAAAGTCTAGTGCAGAGCATGTTAGTTATGCCCCTTTGCAGGTCTAAACGCTTACACATTGCTTAATACACACAGTATGTACAGCAATACACAGATATTTTTACATGTGAAAAAAAATAAAGGATTAAAATGTTACAAAAAATATTATTTTCTACATGAATATAAAAACCACTACCTCCATGCCTCATCTCTGGGGGCTTTTTTCAGTTTTGACAATTTGCATTTGTATAATATTGTTATTATTGCTAATATTATTTATTATATGCATTTTTATATTTGTTTTAATATAAACAAGTTTAGATTTGTCCACCTGTCGGGTTTTGGAGACGTATGCGTCACTATATGGGGCAAAAGAATAGGACGTGTGTTTGGATATAACTCTGTTTTTTGACCACACTTTATTATTATTATTGTTTATTTATTTGTTTGCTGGAAGTTAGAACTGAATTTAGAAATAGTTTTTAAACAAATCTTTGCACCTAACAAACAAAACAATTAAATATGTAGACTGATGGATGCCTTCAGTAAAGTGCGTACGACACTGTTTCCTTATCACTGAAAGTAAAGGAGTAAAGTAAAGAGTAAAAATAAAGAGGCCGAATGGAGGAGGCTCATTCTTTATCCTCGTGCAGATGGTCTGTATAACTGTTTTCTCGCTACTGAAGCGTTAAGTTTTTCCTTTTACAAAGTCCGCCATGTAAATAGCAAGTGTGCCATGGTGCGACACAACTGTCTCTTAAAGGGAATGTGAGATGAGGCTCCTAGCAAAAAATAGCAAAAGTGGATTCGCACTTTCCCTTAACTGTTAAAATAGAGCCCTAAGAGTATGTCAACTATATGTCATGCAATAATTCAGTGTTCATATAAAAAAGATATTGACAGGAAGACAGGAAATTGTCTTATAAGTCATGGTAAAAATACATGATGGTCATTATTGTTTTGCAAAGAAAAAGTGGAATGGGAGCTACGGGACACATTTTAATGTATAGTAGAAACATAAATAAAATGTCAATGAGCATACATTTTAAAAATGCTGGTAAACTATTGAATCTATTATTGTTTCTGAATAATCAATTTGTTTTTCCCCGGATTGAATTGTAAAATATCTTAACGATTAAGTGTAAGAGAGACAAGCAAATTTAAGAACATACTTTTATTAGTTATTTTAAGGGGACATTGTTATTACTTGATAGTTAATGAACAACTTATGCATATTTTCTGGGTTAAGGTTCATTTTTAAGGAACATTCTTGCTAAATATTTTGTTAAGAAAACATACATGCACATGCTTCAAAATTAATTGAATATTCCTCTGTGTAAGATAATAAATATACAGGAAAAAAACTGGCTTTGCCGTTGATTATAACCATGTAAGGAAGCTGTTTAGTACTGAAGATGTTAGGGTAACAAAAATGCTTTTAAACTGAAACAAACCTGCATATTTATTTGCCTACCAGATAACTTGTTTGATGTTTGCTGTGCTGTTGCATTTTTGTTGCTCTCCTGCATTTGTGCATTTGCTGGTTCTGTTCAGACAGGTGCAGAAAGTTTGGCCTCAGTCCATATTTGTAGACAGAGCAAACACAACCAGACTCCCATTGTGTACCCAGAGGCCATTCAGGATGTAGGAGCTTGTGTGTCAGCAGTTGGGGAGCTTCAGCTGGATAGAAATATCCTTTCCAAAGTCCCCTCTGGCACTGGAATTCAAATAAAATTAATTATATATGATTTATTTATTTATTTATTTTGCTTCCTAATGGAACATATAATAAAATATTTTGACTTGTTTGTGGAGTGCACAGTGCAAAGGATTCCCCTCCCTCTGGTAGTCTAGTAGAGGAGGTAATGTTGAGTGCATGAGAGAGCTGTGCTCCTTGGAAAGACTATGACCTTTTGCGGTCTGTGCAGCTTCCCAGGAGAGTGTGTTCCACGTCACTGCAGTATTTCTGTCTGTTCCTGCAGATACTGTAACCGCAGAACGGAAACGGTTGTGCAACAAAAATCTGTGCAGTGAAGAGATCAATGGAAATGGATGTTATTGTCCCAAACTTTGTTCCAGGCCTTGTGCTTTAAGATGTTTTCACATGTGAAACTTTTGATGTACATTTTAAATTTTTCTGTTTATTTATTTACTCATTTACTTATTTGCTTACTATTTTTAAATTAATTTTAAATTCAAAGTTATTTATCTTATGCTATTTCTCACGGACAGTGTTTTTTTAATCTTTTTAAAGCTGGCATGAAAAGACTGTTGCATCTTTCATTTTAAATCTCCCTGTTGTGTGGCATAAGTCTGAATGAAACTACTTTTAAAGTGAAAAATAAAATGTGTGGATGAACTTCATTATTTTCCTTTGTGAATTATTATAATATATATTTTTTCAATTATTGTGGTTTGTAATGATTATTCAGAGACATGAATAAAAAAAGAGATGTGCACAGAAAATACATTTTTAATGAATAAGTACTAATATATTTGTTAATAATATATTTAATTTTACAATAATCTCCAGAATAATTTACACTTTGAATTTAGGCTTATAAAACCTACTTGATGAACTTCTAAATTTACTAGATTTGAATTGAAAAAGAGCAGTGAGAGCAAACATTTTATGTCTGAACCCTTTCTCTTTTTTTTTTCTACGTGTGTTTGCAGGAACCTCCTGTATGTGAACCCGCAGAGCCTGAACTTCGCTAACCGTCAAGGCTCTGCCCGTAACATTACAGTCAAAGTACAGTTCATGAATGGGGAGGATCCGAGCAATGCTATGCCAGTACGTTTTGAACAAATGCAATTTAAAAACAGAATCTCATATGGTCAAACATTCTATGGTGAAGAGCTTTTTTTGGCTTGTTAAAATTATATTACATTTCTTGCTCTCTTAGGTGATCTCTGGAAAATCCAGTTGTGCAGAGTTTTCAAAGGAGGCTTATACGTCTGTAGTCTATCATAATCGGTAAGACCTATTCAAGTGGTACTCTATATTTGCCATTTCACTGACTTTCATTCATACGCAAATGAATTGTGAATTTGGAACAATATTTGATTACTTAATAGTTGATTAATTACTTTTAATATTTTTTTCCATTCGTTTTGATCTCTTTTTTCCTCTTTTATCAGCTCACCAGATTTTTATGATGAAGTTAAAATCAAGCTCCCGGCCTCGCTGACCGACCATCATCACATACTCTTTACTTTCTACCACGTCAGCTGTCAACAAAAGCAGAACACTCCACTAGAGACGCCTGTTGGATACACGGTACACACACAATACAATATCACACAATACTGATATTGTTTTTAAACGAAATTATAATTTTTTCAAAGAAATATAAAAAAAATTATGTATAGAATTCTAGAATGACTCAACTGAATTAGAACGTAACAGTACACTTATACATTACAAAAAATTATCAAATGCATATAGTTTAGACTTTTCTATTTATTATTCACTGGAAAATTGTTCTGACAAAAATATTAAGCAGCATAATATATATTTTTTATAATACTGCTACTACAACTAAAAATAATAACATAAAGATAAAAAATTGCATATTAGAATAATTTCTGATGGATCGCCTGATACTAAAAACTGGAATGTCTTAAATTTTTGATTTAACACAGGAATAAGTACATTTTGTAGCACAAAATATTATTTCAGATTGTAGTAATATTTTATTCATTTATTTATTTTTACAACTGTGCTTCTTTCCATCAGTCAATCTTAACTGAGATTTTGGCAAGCCAAACAAAGATTTGCACCTCGGTGCTGTTGGTTAACAGTTGAGATGCATCTTCTGCCAATTGTTTTGGAACTGAATTATGGTTGTCACGATATTCATAAAATAATGTAATTTTTTTTTTCTCTCTCTCTCTCAGTGGATTCCCATGCTGCAAAATGGACGCTTAAGAACAGGTCACTTCTGCCTGCCAGTGTCTCTGGAGAAACCACCCCAGTCTTACTCCGTTCTCTCTCCTGATGTAAGAGAACTCTGCTCATACAATACACATGGCTAAAAATGTGAAGTTCTTTTACTGAGATATTTTATTATGTAAAAACTTTTTATTTTTATTTTATTCATTGAGTGTCAAGTGTTGTATTCAATATTTGAAAGTGATAATACTTGTACATAACACCATTTTTAAAATTTAAAATGTTCTTTTACTCATCTTCACGTCATCCATAATGTAGGTGATTTATTTATTTATTTTGTAGTGATTTATAAATGCATGTCAACAGCTATGAGCATTTTGGGAGTCTATATATACACATATATATATATA
>CAIGQZ010007154.1:5450002-5474847 GCA_903798205.1 Danio tinwini
TGTGTGTGTGTGTGTGTGTGTGTGTGTGTGTGTGTGTGTGTGTGTGTGTGTATGTATGTATGTATGTAAAACAAATTCATATCAGTGGCTTTTGTTTTGATGATGCTAATAACACAAAACGACATTGCATTACTGTGCAAGAAATGGTCCTGAGCATGTTCACAGCTGTTTGGAGCATTGTTTATTTACAGCATAGATGGATAATATGTCGTATTGTTTATCAAAATAGTAAATTGTGCTGATGCTGGAAAATTTAACATGTAAAAATGTGTGAATTTTTGCAACTAAAAGCTTGTGCTCCAAACTTTCATGAACAAGCTCTCTATTGTTTGTAGGGGTTTTGAATAAAAGGTAACAATGCTGTAAATATTGCTGCACAGAACAATCATTTCTCCTCATTAGACTTTCATTTATTGTCAGGAGACGCATATTAGTTTTCTTCAAAGTTAATTTTTTTATTTATCTCAAATGTGATTATAGTCATTGACATATTTTCTGAATCAACAAGAACGACAAACTCGCCAAATAATCTACTTTATATACTTAAAGGGATAGTTCATCCAAAAATGTTCAATTATTCACTCTCCAAACCTGTATGACTTTATTCTGTTGAACACTATTTTCATTAGTTGACGACATTTTGAAGAAAGCTAAAAACCTGTAACCATTGACGTTCATAATATTTGTTTTTCCTACTATGGAAGTAAATGGTTATACCAGTTTCCTGCCTTCTTTAAAATATCTTGGATTCAATGAGATAAGTCAAACAGGTTTGAAACGAGGAGTAGGAAATTATGACAGAATTTTTAGTTTTGGGTGAACCATCCATTTAAGAAAAACAAGTCATTTTCATTTTGCATGGCTAGAAGTTGAATAAATGAACTGCACATTTTCATGAATGAATCCTTTGAGGAATGTGATTTTTGGAGGAGGGTTTATACTGAAATTATACTGGAAGGTCATTCCTTCATGTCTGTGTGTGTAGGTTCCTCTTCCTGGAATGAAATGGGTGGATAACCACAGAGGGGTGTTTAATGTAGAGGTTGTGGCTGCTTCCACCATTCACACACAGGTAATTAGTAGTTGAATTGTCCAAATAATAATTAACTTAATCACACTGCTTAAAATGTGTTTCTTCCCTCTCCACAGGACCAGTATTTAGATAAATTCTTTGCTCTGGTGCACGCGCTGGATGAGCACATGTTTCCTGTGAGGATTGGAGACATGCGCATTATGGAGAATAATCTGGAGACTGAGCTGAAGTCTAGCATAGCAGCTTTGAACTCCTCTCAGCTGGAGCCTGTCGTTCGCTTTCTTCACCTGCTGCTGGACAAACTGGTGCTGCTGATGGTGCGGCCACCGGTTATAGCTGGGCAGATAGGTATTCACTGTGCTTTAACCTAAATCTTCTAAAAAAAAAGATAAAATACAACATAATAATTAAAAAAAGCAAAGAATTCTGTCATCATTTACTCACCATGATGTTGTTTCAAAAGTCTGTGACTGAAGGGCTTTCTTCTGTAGGAAATATACAAGTCTGATTTTCCTTTCAAGGATTACAATGTTGTTTGATCTATATCTTATGTTTGTAATTCGATCAAGGTGAATAAATGATGGCAGAATTTTTATTTTTGTGTTAGAGTCCCTTTAGTTTCTGTAATGTAAAATAGGAAGTTCAGCCAGATTAACTTAATTTTAAACTTAAAGCAAAAAATATTTAAAATTATTTCAATTTATTTAAATCAGTTATTTATTTCTTAATAGTTGTTTTGGATGATCAAAATGGTGAGAATTGGTGATTTGATGTACAAAAAGCAACGTGTAATTTGAATCATAACTGTTGTAAAAATGTTGGTCTGTTTAACAGTAGTTTTGCATTTACAGTTTCCCCTGTTATTTTTTATTGTATAACTACAACTTTCTAAAATGTTAAAGATTTTTAGCTAATGGATCAAAAATTTAAATGTGCTTTCAGATATTAAAGGTGCATTATTATTATTATTATTTTTTTGTGTAAAACAATGACTATTCTACATTTATATTATGATTTAGACACTCAATATAATAAAATTTTGTCTAAAAGCAGTTTATTAAATAACTAAAATCTTATTAGGCATATTTAGGACAAGAATAATTGAATGGGAGATTAAAAGAATATTTAAGCATCTTGATGTTGAATAAATGAATTCATTAATGGACCCTTAACTGTCACCAGAGATTTTGAGTTTACACTTATAGGATATATGCAATGTATAACTTGTCAAGATAAGTTTAGGTTTAGACAAAAAAGAAAATATTGAAAAATGTACCAGGTCTTGGATGTTATGGATAAGAAGTTAATTATTTTATTTTATTATTTTATTTTGTTATTTTAAGAGGTTAATTTTTTATTTTTATACTTTGATGCTGTTTTTCAAGCCATTAAATTTTAAGAATATTTCATTTATAACTCGTTTTTAGTTATTCTAAAATATAATACAATTTAGTCAGATCACTTATTCTTTAATACATTTAAAAAAAATCTTAGTTTCATATTGAAATTGATATATCTGTGATGCTGACTTATGACGGAACAGTTCACATTTCAACATTTCACACACATTTTAACTATTTATGTTTGCAAATGTTATTTGAAACATTAAAGCAGACACTATGCTTGAATTATTATAATTTTTATGTACAAAATCACTTCTGCAAATGTAACGTGATGTGGACACCCTATGTTCTATATAGCTTTATTATTAATTCATCTCAAAACAGCATAATATAGTTTTCTGATGATTTGATTTTACGTTTTCTCTACTTCAGTGAATCTTGGTCAGGCCTCTTTTGAAGTAATGGCATCAATAGTGAACCGTCTGCACAAGTACTTGGACACCAGTCAAGATATGCATGGGCGAAACAGCCTTCTCTCCTCATACATCCACTATGTCTTCCGCCTGCCCAACATGGATCCCAATTCCCCCTCTCCAGGTCACATTTCAACTTTTTTTTTCTTTTCTTCTTTAAACGCGTGGCTTGTGGAGTGCAGCAAAATAATTTTCTCTTCAGGAATTCTGGGTATCGATTTAGATGTCCTGATTTAATTCAGATTTGCAAGTTATTTATTTATTTTTTGGGGGGATTGGAATTTGATTCTTGATTGGATTCTCTATTCAATTAAGTGATTTATAGATTTAATACTAATTCTAGATGTTTCTAAAAATGATCCGTAAACTTTTGAAGAGTTCAGATGCAAAAACCCCCGAATGCTGTCTGACATTTTCTTCTAATATAAACATTTTTTTTAGGCTCCTGTGTGAACGTTCAGCAATTCTTCAGTAGGTTATTTTCATTGCCTTTTAAATGAAATAACTGATCATAAACATAGAAGGCTACAGAAAATGCTCATTTGCATCTGAACTCTTCATGCAAGTAATAAATATAGCAGGGCTTTTCAAAGTCAAAGATAGTAAGTATATATATGTGTGTGTGTGTGTATGCATGTATGTATATGTGTATAGATGGATGGATGGATGGATAGATAGATAGAGATGGATAGATAGATAAATAGATGTCAATGGAATGAATAGATGGATAGATATAGATGAATATTTATATATATATATAACTGATATATATATATATATATAACTGATATATAAACAGATATAGATATATAGAGGCACACTCTTAGATAAAAATATATATCAAAATTTCTATAAGATATAAATACAAGTATATGAAAAATTCAGACAAGAGCATTAATTAATTTTATGTGTTGATCGTTTATTAATATTAATTGCATAAAATCTAAAATCAGCCTCCAAACCTAAACCTCGCTTTGGAGTTTTGCCTAGAACAGATCCATACAGCAAACATTAACTGTATGCTTTATTATATTTATTATTATTTACAAAGTGATCCTGACTAAAACGGTGTATTATTAGGCTGTTGTCGCTTTACGACTGTGCACAGATGTTTTTTTTTTACTTCACTGACTGTTTCAGTGAATACTGGTCAAAATGGGCATTTTGACACATACATGTACGTGTGTATGCTTCAGGTGTTTGTTCGACAAGAATCTGTATCAAATTGACAATAACAATAATAAAAAACTATGAAACCTATTGAAAATCTATTTTTGCTTAGCCTTACACTTCAATGTGTTTTGATTTAATGTGTTCTACATAACAGGTCCAGGAGGATTGGGTGGTTCAGTGCATTATGCCACCATGGCTCGCTCTGCTGTTAGACCTGCAAGCCTCAACCTCAACCGCTCTCGTAGCCTTAGCAATAGTAACCCTGACATCTCTGGCACACCAACGTCCCCAGATGATGAAGTTCGCTCCATCATTGGCAGCAAGGTAGGTCGACACATTTCAGCAGATCTGTTGGTTTTATTATTCTTGATATATTTTAGTTTATGTGCACATCAAAATGCATTTTATTCTCATTGTATTTATTATAGTGAGTTTATTTGTAGGTCATTGACTTTCTGTACTCGATTGCCAACTTAACAGATCAGCATTTTTTTTGTACAGTTCAACCTATAGATCACAGCGAAGACGAACTTTAGCTGGAACATTTTATGTACTTAACCCATGTTACACAATCTTTTCAAAAAGAAAAACAAAAATGAACGGAAAATGCGTGATTGAGATCAGTGGCCAAAATCCATTCAGCAGTTTGCTTTTAAATGTGTAGCTGATAGCCTAGTTATTTGTAGGTGCTTTCTTGATTGTTGTAGAACTCAGTTTACTGAATAAATTATGCAAATCAAGTAGCACAGGAGTCTAAATATTAGATTAATTTATTTATAATAGAAATCTATGTTTGTGTCACTACTGTAGTTCTGTGACTATAAACCCAAGTACATCAAGCATTGAAAAATTACGTTTAAAATGGAATAATTATGTTTAACAAATAGGTATTTTAGTCACATAAATGATAATGTAGTTGTTTATTGTAATCTCAAACATCTGCTTAAACGTTTCAGGGTAAATCTGAATTATGAAATCAAAAGAATTCATTAGTGCTGGTCTGAAGTTTGGAGTTAAATTTAAATTTAATCAATATTAAAATGTAAACTAAATTGTAAAAGTTATCCTTTAGAAATCATTCCAGTATGCGTTTCCTTTCTGAATAAGATGTAATTTATTATTATTTTTTTTTTTGTAGACAAAAATCTTTTTAACCCTAACATTTTGAATATTTTAGTGGACATGATAGTCAGACACCCACCTGAAAATATACTAATGTTATTTATAGTAAATACTGTAGTGTTTTTTTTTTAACCATACTGGCTCTGACACCTCCAACAAAGATAGAGATGTTGCACAATCTGTTGCTAGAATTGTTTTTTATGTATGGGCGATATATATCGCATCACCAAAAATAATTGAGGTCATGTCCAGTTGTTGTGCAATGAGTCAATATATTGATTATTTGGCAGGCCTACATGATAGGGAACATATACAGTACAGATGAAGTATATGATTATTAGATTATTACGATTATTAGCCCCCCTTTGATTTTTATATATTTTTTTCGTTTTTTAGATATTTCCTAAATGATGTTTAACAGAGCAAGGAAATTTTCACAGTATGTTATAATATTTTCTCTTCTGTAGAAAGTCTTTGTTTTATTTTGGCTAGAATAAAAGTAAAAAAAAAATAAAAAATTTAAGGTCAAAATGATTAGCCAATGTAAGCTTAGTTAAGCATTTAAATGACACTTTAAGCTGTATAGAAGTGTCCTGAAAAATATATAGTAAAATATTATTTACTGTCATCATAGCAAAGATAAAATAAATCAGTTATTAAAGATGAGTTATTAAAACTATTATGCTTAAAAATGTGTTGGAAAAAAATCTGCTCTCCATTAATTCAGGGCGGCTAATAATTTAATTATATTTTAGATAATGTTCCATATTTTCTAAAGATTTTTAGATTTTACTCTACATGCACACATCTGTTATTGTTAATATCTTCTAATCCTTTCCTCCTGTTGTAATAAATGATATCAACCTGATTTCACAATCATGTTCTTTGCTAACTTTACCAATCTAAGATTTTGTTACCTCTTTAAGATGCTTTATATTCTAACCTGTTGCTGCTCAAAGATGACTAATGAATATAAACTAACTTGCTTCCCTGCTCACTTGATTCATTGACCTGTAACCTTTTGACCTTTCACTGTTCCCTGGCTTGCTTGCATCTGCCCGTGACCCTTTTGATGCACCCTTGGCTTGCAGGGCTTAGATCGCTCCAACTCCTGGGTGCACACTATGGGGTGCAAAAGCGCCCCCTGGGGGACCAGCCCTGGCTCGACATCCGATACTAAGCAGGTCATTCCGACTATCCCAATCCCCAAATACAAAAAAAGAGTCCCCGTCTTCCCAGTAGTAGCACTAAAACACTAATAGCTAATTCAACGAGCACTCCATAGCACACTTCACTTCCATATCCATTTTCCTTCCAGATTTTTCTTCTTGAGCCAAATTCACAGTCATTTCCAAAGCTGCCTCATTTCTCCTCTTCAACATTTCACACTTAAAAGCATTGCATGGGCATAACTAACTCATTTCAATCATTTTGTTTTGCTATTGGAATGACTTGTTCTGCATGTACATGAATGCGTGAGTGTGAATGTTTGTTTCGTGAAACTTATTGAGTTTATTTATTATTATTATTATTATTATTATTATTATTATAAACTGCACCTATTGAAGTCTAATCATTTTGTTTTCTCATTTGTGCCTGTAATAATCTGATTCATTAAAACATACATGCATATATATATACATTCATACATATTTATTTATCTTTATATTTTATATAAGGGCACACAAATACATTTGCAACTCCTTTGTACATTGTAAAATTGGTAAAGTCCCTCAAAATTGCTATGTTTAAACTTTAATATTTCATTTTAAAATTAATTATATTTTTAAAATGATTGTATTGTGATTTTTACCTCTTAATGTTTTGTGTGTGTGTGTGTGTGTGTGTGTGTGTGTGTGTGTGTGTGTGTGTGTGTGTGTGTGTGTGTGTGTGTGTGTGTGTGTGTGTGTGTGTGTGTGTGTGTGTGTGTGTGTGTGAATGTAGCGAATGGCACCACACATCCCTGTCCTCCACACTAATCTATTGTCACCCTTCATTCATCCCCACCCGTAGGCCATGGAGCGCAGTGGCAATCGCATGTCATCGCACACTGAGAGCGCCAGTTTCTTGCAAACATTAACAGGACGATTGCCGACCAAAAAGGTAGAGATCCAATTCCTGGAGAGCAGGAGCCAAAGTCCTCCTCCTTTTCCTCGCCTCACCTCCACCTATCTGTCTTGGACTGACTGGATGTTGTTGTTGTTTTGTTGTCATTTTCTTGTGAATGCTGGGTACTTGTTTTCTTTTTACTGTGAATGCCAGCTTAGGAATGTATGAAGAGGGAATGATGTGTCACATCTGGTATGGAGCACCTTGTTGGTCTTGCCTAAGCCAGCAACACAATGGACCTTGTGTCAAAGGACTGTTTTATATGCCATTGTCAATTAAGACAAACGCTACTAGTCAGAAGTTTCGGATCTGTAAGATTGTTTTTAAAAGAAGCAAATACTGCACACCAAGGGTGCATTAATTTGATCACAAATACTCTAAAAACATTGAAGTTGTAAAATACTGTTGCAATGTAATTAAAATAATAATAATGTAGTTTTAAAATGTGATTTAAAAATCTACTTTTAGCATGCTCAAGAAACAATTGGTATTATCTTTAGTGTTGAAACTGTTGAACCACTTAACACTCTTGTGAAATCATTGATGCAGTACCATTAAAATATATATTTATTTTATTCATGAAGGCACGTTAAATTAATGAAAGTATAGAACATTTATAATGTAATTATTAATGTTTAAAGTAAATTACGTCACAGTTTTCACAAAACTATAAAGCTGGAAAATATTTTCAACATTGATACTTATAAAAGTCAAGATCAATGATTAAGGACCAATAATAATAGATTATAACAGAACAGCAAGTCAGCAAATTAGAACGATTTCTAAAGGGATCATGTGAGTAATGATGCTAAAAAATTGCTTTGAATCAACAATAAATGTAATTTTACTGAGCACTGTGGCTCAGTGGTAAGCACTGACCTCACAGCAAAAAGGTTACTGATTTAAGTCCTGGATGGGCCAGTTGGAATTTATGTGTGGAGTTTGCTTGTTCTCCTTGTGTTTGGCGTGGGTTTACCAGTCCAAAGACATGCAGTATAAGTGAATTGGATTAACTAAATTGGCCATTGTGTGTGTGTGTGTGTGTGTGTGTGTGTGTGTGTGTGTGTGTGTGTGTGTGTGTGAATGTGAGAGTGTATGGGTGTTTCCCAGTACTGGGTTGCGGCTGTAAGGGCATCTGCTGCATGAAACATGCTAGAATAGTTGCCAGTTTATTCCGATGTGGTATGTATATATATATATATATATATATATAGGGACTAAGCTGATGGAAAATGAATAAACTTAAAAAATATATAAGTTTTAAATGTATTGTTGATCAAAATAAATGGACCCTTGATGAGCAGCCATTTAAAAAAAATTAAAGTCTTACTGATCCCAAACCTTTGACTGGTACTGTACTAGCCTGTATACAATGCATTTGACAATGTCTGTGTGTCTGATGTTTTTTTTCCTATCTTCAGCTCTTTCACGAGGAGCTCGCCCTGCAGTGGGTGGTCAGCAGTGGCAGTGTGAGGGAGGGAGCCCTGCAACAGGCCTGGTTCTTCTTTGAGCTCATGGTGAGATGTTTCTTCTTGAACGATTAAAAGATTTGAATCATTTGATTTGTGTGGTTTGTTTTGAGGTTGCTAATAAGAATGTTTGCATTTTAGGTTAAGAGCATCATCCACCACTTATACTTTACTGACCGTTTGGAGTCTCCTAGGAAAAACCGTTTCCCTGAACGCTTCATGGATGACATCACCGCTCTGGTTAGCACTATTGCAGGTGACATCGTGTCACGTTTCCAGAAGGTGAGAACATTAAAACTGCATGAATTCATTGAGCTGTTTATTTGTTAAGTAATTTGAAATAGCTTTTCACATAATATCAATATTGTATTATGAATGCCATATGTCAGGGGTGTCCAAACTCGGTCCTGGAGGGCCCGTGTCCTGTAGAGTTTAGCTCCAACTTGCTTCAACACACCTGCAAGGTAGTTTCTAGTACATCTAGTAAGAGCTTGATTAGCTGGTTCAGGTGTGTTTGATTAGGGCTGAAGATTTGGGCTGGAGTTTGGACACCCCTGCCATATGTACAATACCATGGGTAAGGCAATTTATTATTATGTTCAGTTGCTTTGTGTTTGTAAAAATTATATAATTATATAGACACTTTGCAAAACCTTCACCCAATCTGCTCATTTCTGGTAGCATCTTTCAAGTAACATCCTAAAACGTTAGCATGGGTTATGTTTAATGGCACAGTAGGAGACAAATGTGAATGATACCTTGATTTACTGAAATAAATTTATTTGGCTGAAGCCACAAGCAAATCTAATGAAACACTTGATCTTGACCAACTTGACATTCTTAAACCAGCCAGAAAACTTCCTTTCAAAGATTGGTGTTTATCTTCAATATCATCAGGTTCCTTTAACAGCATTTGATAGTGTACTACTTTTAATCAGAATATAGTGAGTGAATTAGGCCTAAGTAAGCATTGATTTAGTTGTTATCATTAGGGACAGCAGCTGAGCACTAAGAGCTTTGTGTACATTTATAGAAAATGCTCATAAGACAGGGCATAGCACAATGTGATTTGATGCATTTCCTCTTGTCTGGTGTGTGATGCACTTTAAAACATTTCAACGTAGATTCTCAATTTGAAACAATGCAGATGTTAAATGCAGCAAAATGACATGACAATTCACCAGAAATGCTGCAGCTGGCTTATTGAAATTCATGGCAAATGTGCATATGGTCAAGTAAATATTCAAAATGTGCTTTTAAATATTCAAAATGTGCTTTTAACAATTTTGTGTTAAAAAAAGAAGTTGAAAAAATGTATTAACCAGCTGGACAAATAACTTTGGCTGACAGACATTACCGAATTGCATCCACAATTAATAGTGTACCAGCAGTGTCTATAGGGTATTTATGTATAATGAAAAAACAAGTCCTTTGAGTTCAACAGATGAAGAATTTGCTGAGGATCAGTTTAGAAAAAGCTAATCCAAAATGTTAAGGGAAGTGGGAAAAACTGATGTATACACTACCTGACAAAAGTCTTGTCGTTGTTCCCAGTTGTAAGAGCAACAAATATTTATTTGACTTCTAGTTGTGTATTTGGAAAAGTGGCAGAGGGTAGATTTTTCTGATGAAATATCTGTTAAACTGCATCCCAATCATGACAAGTACTGCAGAAGACCTATTAGAATCCATATGGACCCAAGATTCTCACAGTATTTGGTCAAGTTTGGCGAAGGAAAAATCATGGTTTGGGTTACATTCACTTTCATACACTTTATTAATTAGTCTTTTGAGTCAATGCAGAGATGTATGGATGCAGTCGTCCAAGCTCATGGGAGTCAAGTTATTGAATGGTGAGTTACTTGTCTTTTTAGGATCTGGAATTGGTGGAAAGGCTCAACACTAGCTTGGCGTTCTTCCTCAATGATCTTCTGTCAGTAATGGACAGAGGCTTTGTCTTTACTCTCATTAAAACCTACTGGAAACAGGTACCTTTCAGTTCTGCTCCAAACACATGAGTGTTTTTTTTATTTATCCTCTTTTCTTCTGAAGGTTTTTCTCTCTCCTGTTCACAGGTGTCCACTAAGCTCTATGCGCTACAGAACCCCACTCTAGAGTCTCTAAGACTGGACTTCCTGAGGATTGTCTGTAGTCATGAACACTATGTCACTCTGAATCTGCCTTTCAGTCTGCTGACACCACCAGCATCTCCTTCTCCTTCAGTCTCCTCTGCCACATCACAGGTATAAACATTAACTGAAATTGCTTAAACATTGATAAGAAAAAAAAAATGTATTCCACCATAAACATCCCGATAAAGAGCATGCATGATATTGTGATCATGGGCACCTTAAAATACAGTTTATTATTTATTATTTAAATATTTAGAGTGTTTTTAAAAAATTCAGACTGTTATATTGGCTGTAGTGTTGGGTATCGTTTGGGGTTATTTTGATATCGGTGCTAAATCAATACTTTTAAAACAGGACTGTGTCAACAGTGCCTGAACTGATACTTTTGAGCAACAAAATTATTGTGGATGACTCTAGAAAAATCTTTTATTTGACAAAAAAAATTTTGAATCATTTAAATTGAAGAATATAATTAAAGTTGCCAGATGATGATTTAATCTGTCTTAGTGCATTCCTCTGCCTTTAAGTTCATTTCCTGTGCCCTCAAATGTTTCATTAAGTTTGAGGTGTCCCCCCCCCCCCCCCTTTCCCCCCAATTTTTGTAAAGCATCTGCTTCACGTTGCTGTGTCGGAATCCTTGCTTGTAAAATATAGCCATACTAGAATGCTTAATTTGATGAACGCGATCATGCGTGTTGATGAATCAGAAAGGAGTCACTCACTTGATGCGCTGTACTGCGAGCGTTCCCTAAACAACAAAAACAAACAGCTAACACCGCTGACGGTGTTCGTATCCCTCAAAGTTGTTTAGAATTATATGTTTAGATATGGTGTGACACAACACGTACCTACAGTATGTGTGCCTATGTTGCTTATACGTCCTTGTCACAGCACCAGTGGCACGGAAATTAGGCACGGAAATTTATATGCTGATTTGGTCCGGTACATACCGGTTATATACAGTGCATTCGGAAAATGGGCAAAAATTCCCAAAGACAGGTGTGCCAAGCTTGTGTCATCATATTCAAAAAGACTTGAGGCTGTAATTGCTGCCAAAGGTGCATCAACAAAGTATTGAGCAAAGGCTGTGAATACTTATGTACATGTGAATTTTCAGGGTTTTTTTATACATTTGCAACAATTTCAAAAAATATTTTGGGTATTGTGTGTAGTATTTTGAGGAAGTAAATAATTTTAATCCATTTTGGAATAAAGCTGTAAAAAAAAAATTGGAAAAAGTGAAGCGCTATGAATACTTTCCGGATGCACTGTAGGTACCCAACCCAAATTGGCAGTAGTGTTTATCACAGCACCAAATCCTTGAAGACTTTTTGTATTTAAAACAAACATTTTTAAATGGTAATATGCCATGATGAGACATGCCTGTAATATTGAGTTGGATATTTTCTGACTGTTTAAATGCCTATTGTTCATTAACACTTAAAGATAAGGCTCCATTTAGTGATTGATATTAGTTAAATAAAGTAAACATAACTGATGATGAAACTGCCTGTGTAGCATATCTTTTTAGCTGATGCTAATTTCCTTTTTAAGGTTACATTATTTATTAAAATAAAAAGATTTAACTGCTGAGTTTTAAATTTAAATTGATATTAACAACTTCTGTAACAACTGTAGCTATTTCTCCATGTTGACATTAGTTAATGCATTATTAGACATTATTGTAGTGTTACCTATTATTGCAACAAGAAATGTTGTTGTATAATTGATTAACCGTTAACCGAAAGGGTGCGTTTTTAACCGATTAATGGTATCAATTAAACGATTGAAAAAAATTATAAATTATAAAGTTTGGCTGCATAAGGGGCCGATCACAGCGAACACGCTTTTTGCATTGAGAGGGGCATCTGTTGAATGGTTTACTAACGGCCGCGAGTGTTTTATGCGCTGCTTATGCGTACTGCGCACCTCATGTTTTGCCGTTGCACGATGTGTGCTCGAGCGGAAAGAGCATGTTCAGTCAGTCGCATCTTTTTCATTCTTCAATCAAATGAAAGCACTGCAGGGTTTCTGGCGAAGTGACAGCAGGGCTTGTGTTGTCAAGGTGACTATGGCGAACTTTTAATGATGGAGGAGAGACTTGTGGTCGCTTTTTCAAGTTATCCAGAGCTGTATTATTTTACAGATCTTGAATATCACAATATTATTAAAAATGATATTTATAACATTGGCAGCAACAATTATAACATCGCGCACAATACGGGTCAGCTGATTCAGTGGTTTCCTAGTGACATACAAAAGAGCACCATAAAAGGCAGTGTGGTGCGCCTCAGAGCGCGCACACAGGAACCGCGAATGAGACGGAGGAAATAAGAGGAAGCAATCGATTTGAGGTAGCCTGATATTTTTATTTGACGGAAGAAAAAACATGACTGGACAAACAACAGACCCTCAGCCTCCTCCACTGTACCAGCTACAAACCAGAAAAAATAAGTGATAATGGCCTTGATTTCACTTCTAATGTTCAGTTTAGCAGTTCGATTCTTTATCACTTTGAGCACTTGTTATTTTAACACTTGAAGCAGTTGTTATTGTTTGGAAGAAAACACTTTATTTTACATAGTACTTTTTAATAAATGGTGCAAAGAATAATCCTTGAAGAGAGTCTATCTCAGTCTCAGTTTACCAGTTTTTTTAAGCACTTTAAGCTCTTGGAACTTTTGTTATTATCGTCAATACTTGAAGTAAGTCCTTCTGTGCAGTTTCTCTCCAACATTTTCTGAAACTCCTTGATTAGATGAAATTGATAGTTATGAAGATATCACTTCATCCCATTTGTTGTTGTTCCTTTCCATTGTCTCTGTCCAGAGTTCTGGTTTCTCTACCCATGTGCAGGACCAGAAGATAGCCAACATGTTTGAGCTGTCTGTGCCCTTCAGAGAGCAGCATTACCTGGCTGGTCTCATTCTGACAGAGCTGGCCGTAATTCTGGAGCCCGAGGCAGATGGGTCAGTACCATGGTGTGTGCACTTTACTTTCTTATATCTTTCAGAATTACTGTTTTGTAACTGTTATCAATTTTAATATCTGCTAAAATTAAGGTCTTCACTAATTTCTTTAAATAGAAATGATGTAACTAGACAGTAAAAAAGGTGCGAACGATTAATTTAAAATAGCTTCATATCATCTATGAATCAAGCATGCAGCTGGAAATTAAGTTATGTGCTTGTCTTAAATTTATAATGACTGCTGCTTTAGCCTGCTGTGTTTAAATCTCATTTTGTATTATTGTAATATATGTTTAGAATATTGTGAACAGTTACAAATAACAATAATATAGTTCAGTTTGTTTTTTAAGATATTATTAAATAATAATTTAATTGATAACACATTAGAAAGTTCAATAGTTACAGTAGTTAAACCATTAGCTAATATTAACAAAAACAATACCTTATTTCTGTGTCTTTGTTAACATCATATTAACATAACAAAGACAGCTTTTTATTGTTAGTTCAGGTTAGCTCGGTTCAATTTAAAGATGTTAATACATTATTCCAAGAAGAAGCCAGTAATCTACCACTCATTTAACTTTTTAATTTTGACATTTTTTTTGTTTTTTATTCTTTGGGGATTCTTTAATACTATATAAAAATCCAAATTTACATTTGTTAAAGTTGAAATGAATATTAACTAAGATTAATAAGTGTTTTAAAAGTTAATTACATTGTTAATAACATTCATGTTAATTAAAGTTGTTAACAAATGAATCCTCATTCTAAAGTTTTACCATTTTATTTTTAATAAACATTTTATTTGGCTGAACTCGCAGCTATCCATACATCTACCAAATGTGTAATTGTACACATTCCTCTCTTCTGTAGGATGTTTGGTCTCCACAAGAAGGTGATCAGTGTGGTTCATAATCTGCTGTCCAGTCATGACTCTGACCCACGTTATGCTGATCCTGAGGTCAAAGCCAGAGTCGCCCTGCTTTATCTTCCTCTCATAGGCATAGTCATGGAGACCCTTCCCCAGCTCCACGACTTCACTGGTATGAGCTTACAGGGTAACACTCTACCTTAAGGGGGTGTAATAAGGCTGTCATAAAACCTTTATAATCATTTAGGTTTTATGAAGGTGAATGAGATTTTATGCATACCTAAAACAACTGTTAATTAACCTCACTTGCTCAGTTACAGTATGTAATTTTAAATGCAAAGATGGCATTGTTTGTTATGACAACCTGACATTACCATTAAATCTGTCATAAACACGATTGTAACGAGGCCATTATAGTTCTCATGAATATTTTTGATGACTTTTTTGAGTGGAACAAACATTTGTCATTATTTTGTCTCACTAAATGTGTGATTATGCTGTCAAATATTTTTTAAGAGTGTCATTAATATTTAATAATGTTTTATAATTTTATAATATATTTATTACTTTAACATTGTAATTACAAATTTAGCCTTTACTACTGTAGTTGAGGTTAAAAAAATGTTAATGGTGCTGTTATAAAATTCATGACACAATTATAATAGCCTCATGACAATCATGTTCATGACAGATTTATAACAAGTTTTTTCTTGGTAACATCAAGTTGTCTGGACAAAAACAGTTTGTGATGTGTTTGTTAGTCAAGTTATAATAACAAACAATGTCCAGGCATGATTAAGGTTGTATGACAGTCTTATGAACACCCCTTCAAGTAAAGCTTACAGTTTGCTGTCCTATATTGTGATTATGCCACATAGTAACAACTTTTCACCCATTATTTATTGTTTATTTGCCCATTACAGAATCTCTTAATCAGTGGGGGCGTCCTGGTGGTCCAGGTACTGAGGAGCAGGAGGCTGAGGGCAACAGTATGATCAGCCAGACTGTTGCAATGGCAATCGCAGGGACTTCTGTGCCACAGATGTCAAGGCCTAGTAGTTTTCTGCTCAATCCACAGGTAGTGTGATTTATTTACTCCTTTTATGCTGCATTTCTTTTATGGAGATACTGTAGAAAACTAATAAAACAAGAAATTATTATTATTATTATACATGTATATGCTATATTAAATACTGGGCTTAAAATGAATGCTTAACAAGCACCAAGTGTGAATAAATATTGGCGTTGAGAAGTATATTAAATGGTGTCACTCGCTAATTGGGCTCTATTTTTTAAACAATGCCTGAAAAAGCATTTTGGTTAAGCTAAATGGCAAACACTGTCTTGTAGTTATTAAAATATGTATTAATTCTTATTGTTTTAATAGAAAACTATGGAGATTGTATTTTGAGTCATTTAATGTAGTTGCATTTGACACCACAAGAAGACTTTTTTATTTAATTAATGAAAAAGAAAAAAACTTTAAACATTTAAAATTTATTTTTGAAATACTTGAAATACTTGAAAAACAACAACTTGTTTTAGGTTTTGCTTTATTCATTAACCAACATAAATTATTATGGTATTTTTATATAATTTTCACTTTAATTGAACTCTACTTTTAATTTCAGAAAAGTGTAAACAGCCAAAACATCTATAATAATAATAAAAAAAAGATTTTTACTAGCTGCTATAATAATAAATTGATTTTTATAGCATATATAATATTAAGTAGACTTAACCTAAAAAAACCTAAACGATAGAATCTTCCACTGGTGATTTACAATTAATTTATTGTTACATCCATGGAGCCATCATACAACAAAGCCTCATGAACCACCATACGAACTAGAGAAAAGAAAACAACACAACACAATCTTGAAATTCATAAAGAAAAAAAACAAACATGTACATCAATAAACAAATAATTATTACCTTGTTCTGCCTTGAACCAGGAGCTGAACTCTTAAATATGGGAATCTGTGAATTAATTGTGTATTCATATCTTAGTTGGCATGCCCTTTTTGGTGTTCCTCATTTTGCATGCTTTATTTAGCATCTGATAAAATATGAACATCATAAATCTGCTGCGTTCATTTATTGTCATAATTGAAGTCCCCAATCATAGTCATCATTTTGTTCAACAGAAACAAATAGATCCAAAGATGTAAATTAGACTTGTGTGCAAAATTGAAATATTCCATAAAACATTTGTGAAATTGTTTCCATCCAAGTAGTCAAAGAGAACAAAATTGTCACTTTCTGCTGAACTGGTTCCAAATATCAAAAAGAAAAATGGAATTTACTGTGGTAGAAGTCATCACTGAGGGCCTTTTTGTTATATAATAATTTACTTGCTGCTCAGAAGATAAAGACTAAATGCAATGAGCGTGTGGTGTCTTGTGGAGGAGCGAGACCGCTCTTTGGGAGCACAGCTGCTCAAAACAGTTCTATATTCCTGAACCACTTTGATGACAGACTTTCGCTGAGGCATTTTAGAACAACCAAAACAACATTACAGATGTTGTGAAATGTGGTCGGTCCACTGGTTTATCCTTTAATATCATCTCTTTGCACCTATTTTTATCACATGATCAGTTAAAACAAAATCACAAGACTTTTTTTTGATGCACATGCTGGAATTTTTTCGGTAAATGTGTTTCCATCATAGTTTATGCACATTGCTCGCATAAGAGTTTTTTATTGCGCATTTTCAGAATTTATGAGCACGTTGGGGTTTCCATTAAGCATTGTTTTTTATTCGATATTCCAAAATGTGCATAAGAATAGGTGGATGGAATCATAGCTAATGAAACATAAAAAATAACACAAATAGTAATAAAATAAGTACTGTAATAAACAATAAAGTAGCATGTCACTTCAGGGTTTTGTTGCACTACTTGATAAAAAGAAGAGATTGCTTGGTGTTCTAATGGTATATTAAAATGAGCTCACCTTGTTCTCCAGGCGACCCGTCAGCATGGCTCTTTCTCGGCCGAGTCCAGTCGTAGTTTGCTCATCTGTCTGCTGTGGGTGTTGAAGAATGCAGACGAGATGGTGCTTCAGAAGTGGTTCACAGACCTCTCTGTCTCTCAGCTCAACCGTCTGCTGGACCTGCTGTACCTCTGCGTCTCCTGCTTCGAGTATAAGGTTTGAAGAATCATAGTATTTGAAGAAACCTTTAGCATGGGTTCATAGTGTCCCTTTTAATGGATCTCTAATGTGCATTTCTCAAATTCTTCACATCTGCAGGGTGTTATTAATCCACGTTTGTGTTTCTGTTCATCCATTTCATACAAAAAGGCCCATTTTTTGTTCATGCAGGGTAAAAAGGCATTTGAACGTATGAACAGTCTAACCTTTAAGAAATCCAAAGATATGAAGGCCAAGTTGGAGGAAGCCATTCTAGGCAGTATTGGAGCCCGTCAGGAGATGGTGCGGCGGAGCAGGGGGCAGCTTGGTTAGTTATTAAATAAATAAATTAATTAATTAATAAATATATAAATAAATAAAAATAAATTCTAAGTTTAATGAAGACAGTTTAACATATACCAATTTTGATGTATGTTGTCCTTTATTTTCCTATTTTCTATTCAGAGAGAAGTCCATCAGGCAGTGCTTTTGGCAGCCAGGAGAATCTGCGCTGGAGAAAAGACATGACCCACTGGCGTCAGACCAGCGAAAAGATGGACAAGTATGATATTATTAATCATTTGTATGTATTTTTTTTTGTGTGTGTGTGTGTGTTTCCAAGCCCAATTTAAAATAGGTGAATTTTGACTTTTTTTTGTTATGTAAATAATTTGATACTAGTATAAACACTCTTATTTGGTCATCGGATATTAATAATTAAATATAATAGTAGTAATAATAATAATACCAACAACATCAAAGTGTATTTTCAATAATAATTAAAATTATTTTAAACTTGTTATTATTATTATTATTATTATTATTGCCAATTTATGTACATTGATTCTACATAGTAATGTTATTATTATGTATTAATGTACATAGTAATGTATTAATCGTTAGTCCAGTATATTGTCTGTGTATTTAGTATGTTTAAAGTGAGATTACTGTCCATATTTCCATCCCATAAAACTAATAATATGATCACATTACCTGCATTTATAGTTACAAGCATTAACTGTTTGACCTCAAATAATCCCATTATTTGCCCTTGTTCTTTTATGTACTGTGTGTTTAGGGGCCAGAGATCAGTCAGGTATTGTACAGCTGAAACGTGTTTTGCTTTCAGTGACCCTTGCTTTGCTTCAGATCTGAATTGAAACCCCTTCCCCTCTCGCCTCTGTCCTGCTGTCCTCTGCTGGTGATGGATTGGTCTGGATGCAGTTCTTACTGACCACAGTCTGATACTGACCCCAGACCTGTTTGTTTGTTTGTGTGTGTGTGCGTGCGTGTGTGCGTGCGTGTGTGTGTGCGTGCGTGCGTGTGTGCGTGCGTGTGTGTGTGCGTGTGTGTGTGCGTGTGTGTGTGTGTGTGCGTGTGTGTGTGTGTGTGCGTGTGTGTGTGCGTGTGTGTGTGTGTGTGCGTGTGTGTGTGCGTGTGTGTGTGCGTGTGCGTCTGTGTGTGCGTCTGTGTGTGCGTCTGTGTGTGCGTCTGTGTGTGCGTGTGTGTGTGTGTCTGTGTGTGTGTGCCTGTTTATTTGAGGGATGAAGTAAGGTGTGACGTAGATGGTACTATGATGTTTTAACCTGCGTGTTTATTAAAAGAATGCAATATGGCACTTAAATGGCCTTTCAGGTCCAGGATTTAGATGTAATATTCGCTCTGAAATTGTCGTTTTTATTATAATAGTACACTTCATATTGATAGTAAGTGAAGTTGGAGAGGGAGAGGGGTGGGGGAGATTATCAGGAAAGGTCCACAAGTTGGGATTCAAACTTAAAGCAGCGCAGTTGTGCTATTTTGCCTGTTTGTTTACACAGCAACAGTGTTTTTGAGACTGAAAACGCATTAATCTGGTTGCAAAGTGAAAGTTTTTGGGAAATGCTGCTGTTGTCATGTCTCTGTAAACACCTGAAAACAAGAGTGCCATCATGAAAATAATGACATCATACAGCATATTCTACATACACATTAGTGCCGAGCCAATGATGGCACGTCGTCATTACTTGTTTATAGGTACTTTTTACTAACAAGGTAACAACACCAAATGCTGTCTTGGGATACACAATACAGTGTTTTTTTGCGATTGTATAACATTGAAAACATTTTGTGTAAACTTTTTTTTTTTCCAGAATGTTTCCATCGTTGTCCTGTAAATATAGCCGTAGTTATGGACACTCTTATAATTCACTTTCAGAATTGTTGTTTTATTTAAAAATTTTATTTAGGTTCAAGTTGTTTTTAAGGAATTGGATGCAAGCAGAGTTTGACCATCTGCTGTTAAAAACTAAGCTCAGAGTTAATTTAAGAGAGACTCATTTTGAAAGTCAGAATCAATATTTCAAACTGTTTTTCCCCACAGATCACTAGTTTACCTACTGTAAACTTTCCTTTCTGTTTGTTAAAAAAAGATAATAATAATAATAATAATAATAATAATAATAATAAAAATAATAATAATGCATGTACACAGTGAATCTCCAGGTGCAGAGTTGCAGTTTAAGAAAATAGTATCACACCACATTTTCCAAAACCTTTTAACAGCAGACCACCCTCTCTGCTTCTAACAATAATAATAAGTCTATGACAGGGCTGTGGCTTCCTCCTTTTCTGTAAAGCTTTGGTATAGGGCTATGGTACAGTTATTTGTGTGTGACCATACAGGTTTAAGGGAACCCTACTGCGCAATGGAACAAGCCAGGAGCCCTTCTTAGTTAGGTTTGTAAGCTTACTAGGATATGCTTAGATATTGACTATTACTTTGAATTGCTTAACCTCTATTACATGTTTAGGCCAGAACTTATTTTGTATCTTTATTTTTTTAATTTTATTGTATTTTACACGTAACCACATTGTATCTGTTTGTTTTTTATTTACTTATTACATTATTTTCAAATATTAGACACAAAGATTGTAGTGTAGAAAGTTCAGATTATGCATGTATTGGTGAAAGTTGTGATTAATACTTTACACTGGAAAGGAAACAAACATAATGAAGTATGTACAAATGGAATTTATATGTATATGGAGTCTGTATGCCAAGGACAGAGCTCCTCTGTATACACTCACTTGAATGCTTGTGTGGAGATTGCTGTGGCATTCAAGGATGCGTTCGCTGTTGTACATTGCATATTGCACCATTTTAACAGTTCATTGCCTCATTGTTTGTCAGGACCAGGGCCGAGCTGGAGCATGAAGCAATTATTGATGGAAACCTGGCTACTGAAGCTAATCTCATCATATTGGATACGCTAGAAATAATAGTTCAGGTAATGATTGTATAGCCACCTTCAATAATTGTGAGTATTTGAACACAGAAGACATTTATTCTGTCTGTTATTGTGTCATGTAGACCGTGTCAGTGACGGAGTCTAAAGAGAGCATTCTGGGAGGCGTTCTGAAGGTCCTGCTACACAGCATGGCATGTAATCAAAGTGCCCTATATTTGCAACACTGCTTTGCTACACAGAGAGCTCTTGTGTCAAAGGTGAGTGAACACTGGTCAGGTCAGAGACTGGACTTTTGTGTTAATACCAGTTAGTCTCTGGGTTTCTCTCTTCTGCCAATATGGATCAATGAATGATATGATTTTTTTATTATTATTACACTTCAGCTTTATATCTTCTGACCAATCAAATGCTCTCTAGAACCTGAAGTGTCCCTCGCTCTTTAAGATATGGCTTAAATTGGTCACGTATTCACATGTATTCAACATTTACATATATAAGAAAATTATAAATGGTAGCCGACACTTTGCTGCAGCGGATGCAGTGATATTATGCAGATGGGGTGTGATATTACCTAGCTGTGGACTAGAAATGTGCAGATCAGCTGAAATGTCATCTGAGGCTTTCATACTATTTATCCACCCACAAATATAATCTTATCTGATATATGTAAATGCACCCAATCGTCATTTTAATAATTGTAATTCTTAGTTTTAAGCATGATGATAGCTCAGCGTGGATTGTTCGTTATTTGATAGTAAAATAATACACTTATCGTTTTAAATGAGCATTTATTTATAAAAAGAAAGTTTGTCTTTTAGACAACATTTTCTTCATTTTTAAATAGATACACAAAATAGGCTAAAAAAAGAAGCTTTTAGCTTTTACAGATACAGGAAAAATATAACAAAAACGCTGCCACTTCAGCCTAAGCGCCAGCTATGTTATGCTTTCGATTTAGCACACACATGATGTTTCATACTGTATTTGAGGTACCAGTCTTGTGGCTTTCATATACATACAGCGCTTCACAGCCGTTGCATATTACATACCTAGCACTTGATTCATCCTCGTCAACCACTTCGCTAAAATCCTCCCACATGGCATTTTTCTTTCCTTCCTTTTGTTTTGTTTAATTCTCTTTTTAAGTTGAATTTCATCCATTTCCTGCTTTAACAAGTAAACCTCCACCACGCAAATTTTTCAAAAAAATTAGGGCCCATTCATCTGGTGAAAAATGCATTAATAACACATATTAACATTAATTATTTTAATAATAAAATTCGTATTTTACAGAATGTGTTTAAAAAATACAAAGCACAGATCTTTAATAATTAATCTAATCCACCTACAGCCCACCCGCAATAAATCATAATGTATTTTTTATTACCCGACCCACAGATTATTTGCAGCACCCGCGCATATAAATGCCATCCGCTCATCACTACTGTGGAGTGTTTTCAGTAATATTATTGTGCTTGCTGCAGCCATGATATCGCAGCAAAATTCCCAGCCACGTTGACTTCGAAAATAGCAACTTTTAATTTCCGGTGGGTCTTGGTACATGACGTAACTACAGATGTGTCAAGCTTTAAAAAGGGAAGTTATCTAACTTTTTTAATTTAAGCAAGATGCTAATGGTCTAATCTAATTTAAAAGTTCTCCCATCAGTCCCAGAGATTGGCTGAATGGATTAAAAAAATAGTTAAACTCAACTCTAGGGTGAAAAACTTAACTCTAAAAAAATTGTATTTTAAAAGAACTCTGGCCCTAATATATATATTTTCCAACAGCAATGCTTTAGGGCACCTTTGAGCTGCATTATTGTTTGATGACCTTGAGTTAAGTGAGCTTTATAGTCATTCCACTACATACAGTGAAATGAAATGTTGTTTCTTGCAGGACCAAGGTGCTACAAAAATAAATATAATCATAAATATAAAATCAACACTGAATGTAAGAGCCATTTTAAACCTATACATAACTAACATAACGGAGCAGTAATCTAACTCTACTAACTACTATCTATAGATACACTATAAACAAATATTTAAGCTATACACATAACCTGAGACGCACTATACATGCACTTTTACATAAGACTGAACAATATTGTGCAAGATATTGTGCAAAAGAAGTATTAGTGTGACATGATTTGTGGTACATTCACAGGTAAACATTGTTTTCCTAATTTAGTATTTGTAAGATGGAGTATAAGTAAAGTGTCCGGTGCAAATAGAGGAAGAGTGTTGTTTTTTTTTGTCAATCCCACTCACCTGTATGAAGCCCACTTCAGAAATGCACAATGTTTTTTCTAGAGATATAGAGTGATTGTATGAAAGTGTCTGGTGCAAATGCGCAGACTGGTGCAGGTGTCTGGGAAGGTGTCAAGAGATGAAAGAGTGGGTTTACTATTGGTGGTTTGTCAAGCCACCTTACCTGTTTGATGCACACTCAAAATTGCACGATGTTTTGAGGTTTAAGTACCTTTTCTCAGAAAGTGATGTGTGTTTAGTTTCCAGAGCTGCTGTTTGAGGAGGAGACCGAGCAGTGTGCTGACCTGTGCCTGCGTCTCTTGAGGAACTGTAGCAGCAGCATAGGCACCATCAGAGCTCACGCCAGCGCCTCTCTCTACCTCCTTATGAGACAGAACTTTGAGATTGGAAATGTGAGAAACATTTTTACACACTCTGACATACTTGATTAAGGTTGCACTGTATTTACGATGATTATGATTTAGACATTATATTTGCATTTGGATAAATGTATAAGCATTTGTTTTCTCTCAATAACAAATGAAGTGTACTTGTTGGTGCAGTTAGCCCTGTGGGTAGTGCTGTTGCGCTTTGGGTGTCCCAAGTTCGAGTTCCGGCTTGTAGTCCTTTCCCAGTGTCACATTATCCTTCAAAAGTGTTTCCACACAAATATTGACTTATATAGCTTTATTTCAGTTTTGATAACTTGATACTTTATATTTCAAGATTGTTTGATGAACAGAAAGTTTATTTAATTGAAATAGTTAAATTATAAATCATTTGTATAACTACAAATACCTTTACTGTCATATTTGATTAATTGAATGTGTCTTTGCTTAATAAAAGTATAATTTATTTGAAAGACACTGCATTTTTTAATTGTTGTGTATATTTGAATAGTATATGCTTTACATTAACTTGCTTTATAAAATAAAGGTATTACGTGTACTGTATAGTAGTATATGTATGTAGTTTAACATTTACTGTGCGTTTAAATGGCTGAAAATAGTGATTAAATGGCAGAACTTGTTTAATAAACATTAATTCTTATACAGTATTTTGATCCTTTGGTGGTAATATGGGGATTTATCTCGTATTTGTTTCTCCTCCCTCCTACAGAACTTTGCGAGGGTGAAAATGCAGGTGACCATGTCTCTTTCATCTTTGGTGGGAACATCTCAAAACTTCAATGAGGAGTTTTTACGGCGTTCACTCAAGACCATCCTCACGTATGCAGAAGAGGATCTAGAGCTCAGAGAAACCACCTTTCCTGACCAGGTCATCCTCGACAACCTGTTTACCTCACCAGCTGTTTACTAGTTCCGGATGCAAAACACTAACTTGGGCTTCGGTTTCAGGTTCAAGATCTGGTGTTTAACCTGCACATGATCCTGTCGGACACGGTAAAAATGAAGGAACACCAAGAAGATCCAGAGATGCTAATTGATCTGATGTACAGGTACTGATTTTTATTTTTATTTATTTATTTATTTATTTATTTATTTATTTATTTATTTATTTATTTATTTATTTATTT
>CAIGQZ010007154.1:5487933-5512461 GCA_903798205.1 Danio tinwini
GAGAGAGCTTAAGAGGGCTAATAATATTGACCTTAAAATGTTTTTTTATTATTATTTTAGCTTTATTAAATTATTATTTAGCTTAAATATATATATTGATAGTCTAGTGAACAAACCATCCTTATACATTGACTAATTACCATAACTTGCCTAATTAATCTAATTAAGCCTTAAATTGCATTTTATGCTGAATACTAATATCTTGAAAAATATCTAAAGTATCATGTGCTATCATTGACAAATATAATAGAAATCAGTTACTAGATATTTTTTTAATTTTATTGTGTTTTTTTTTTTTTATTTGTTTTAAATCTCTACTAAACAAAAATTGGAGGAAAAAATGTACAGGGAGGCTAATAATTCTGACTTTAACTGTATATGTGCTATGAAAATATATTTTCATGAAAATTTGTCCATCAACACTTGTTAGAAACTGACCAAAAGTATTAAAAGAAGTCTGCGTATGGTTGGTCTGCTTTGGTTCAGCCCTTATCGGCATGTGACTGATATTTCACCTTCTGTGTGTAGAGCACTCAGACATACTCCTGGCTCTCTACATATACACAACTATAATCACCAACACTTTTTCTTTTCTTTTTTTTTCTTACTGTGCTTTATTTGCCTACCTTGTAACTCCAGCACATATTAGTTCTGTCTGTCATTCTGTTTCTATTAACGTAACCGTTTCAGTCTGGCATTTTGAATTGGGCCATAGCGACATGTTTTCAACACTTGCTACATCATAATTGTTCTGTTTTGCTTCATTCTTTGACTACTTTGGAGTGTAGTTGTTGCTCACTTGCTGTTTAAGGACATCAGGTTTTCTTTGGTTTTCCTGTTATGTCCACCTCTGCTTATACAGTTTTCAGAGAAAGATCCCACTTTGTTCAGTACTGCTTCTTGCTGGATTGTCTTTCATCTTGGCTCAAACTTTTTTTTGTGATGTGGAGATGCTTACTTTCTTCTCAGCTACTACTTTCTATAAAAGATTAAATGCATTAACCTACATATATGCAGTGCAAGAGTTCGGGGTTGGTAAGATTTTTGAGAAAAACTCAAATATTAAAATAGATGGCAGTAACTTTAAATTGTAACAATATTTTATAATAGTTTATATGTCATTTATTACTGTATGGAAAAGCCATTGGCCTGCAATGCCTCGTGATCTTTCATGATAAATTTTGCACATTTATGGTGTTCAAGAAGCATTTATTATACACTACCTGACAAAAGCCTTGTCGTCGATCACAGTTGTTACAGCAACAAATAATAACTTGATTTCTGATCATTTGGAAAAGTGGCAGAATGTAGTTTATTAGATGACTGATCTGTTGAACTGCATCCCAATAATCACAAATACTGCAAAAGACCTATTTGAACCCGCATGGACCCAAGATTCTCATAGAAATCAGTCAAGTTTAGTGAAGGAAAAATCATGGTTTGGGGTTACATTCAGTATGGAGACGTGTGAGAGATCTGCAGAGTGGATGGCAACATCAACAGCCTGAGGTATCAAGACATTTGTGCTGCCCATTACATTACAAACCACAGGAGAGGGCAAATTCTTCAGCAGGATAGCGCTCCTTCTCATACTTCAGCCTCCACATCAAAGTTCCTGAAAGCAATAAGGTCAAGGTGCTCCAGGATTGGCCAGCCCAGTTACCAGAAATTAACATTAATGAGCATGTCTGGGGTAAGATGGAGAAGGCAATGAAGATGAATCCAAAGTACCTTGATGAACTCTGGGAGTCCCGCAAGAACACTTTCTTTGCCATTCCAAGTTATTTGAGTCATTGCAGAGATGTATGGATGCAGTCGTTCAAGCTCATGGGAGTCGTACACAATAATAATTATTTTTCCACTGCACCATGACTTTATAATCTATATACTGTACATTATTTCTGTTAAGTGACAAGACTTTTGTTTAAGCAAAGTCAGACCTTATTGTCCTAATTAATTTAATTAATTAATTAATTAATTAATTAATTAAAAATCAAGGCATGATCATATTTTATTTTGGTGCAATCAGCGTAATCTAGAGGCTTTTGCCTTTCATATAAGCCCCTTCTGATACCAAATGACTAAGGTATTATTTGTTGTTCCTAAAACGTGAATAGGTGACAAGACTTTTGTCAGATAGTGTAAATGTTAAAAATGCTAAATGAAAGCATACATTTCATAAATATCTTATTCACCCTAAACTTTTGAATGGTATTATAAAATTAACAAACAGTACAGAATGTAATTAATAATAATAATAATAATAATAATAAATAAAAACACCATAGAACTACTAAAAATCAAGCAGTGAAGGGATTGAAAACTTTTTCTTTCTCCTTTTTCTCAAAAGTTTTGTTAAATATTTTCAGATGTGGTACATGTTTGTGCTTTAAAAATAATATTGTGTTAGTGCCTGTGTTTTTTCTTCTTCTGTATTTCACTGTTATACAATTGCATCACTATTTCCAGTGTTGAATGCAGTTTATGTAAACATGTACCAGACAATGTTTACATGGCTTTTGTCACTCGATAACTTGCTGCCAAGAGAAAATGTTATGTTTGCCTCATTGCACTTTATCTTTCTTTACAACAACTCCTTTAGAATGTCAACCCATGACATACTGTATGTCAGTGTGTATCAACAGGATTTATATTACTGTGTTATCTGGAATTTTAAAAACTGGTTGCTAAAAATGAAACCTTTGTTTGTTTCAGGATGGAAAGAGGATGTTTGGCACCTATTTCAGAGTTGGATTTTATGGTTCTAAATTTGGTGACTTGGATGAGCAGGAATTTGTGTACAAAGAGCCGGCTATCACCAAGTTGGCAGAAATCTCACATCGGCTTGAGGTATACAGCATTTCTGTATTTTGATGTAGCTGTATTTTTGATTCGGTTTCCATTTTCCATTGTTAATTTTTTACACATGTATAACCTTTGCTGTTGTAATAATTCTGTTTAAATTTTAGAGTTTTTATGGTGAAAGGTTTGGTGAGGATCAAGTTGAAGTCATTAAAGACTCAAATCCAGTCGACAAGTGTAAACTGGACCCAAATAAGGTGCAGTGTTGTTTAGATTTGATTTCTCTTTACAGGGTTCCCACGTTTTTAAGAATAGCAGATTCAAGGACTTTTTAAAGCACCATTCATTTTAAGCACCTTTGTAATTCATACCTCAGCATATGTAGCACCATGAAAGTCCTTACTATACTTAACATTTCAATTACACCTAAAATTTACATTAGAATTTTTCAGAGATTGACCGTTTAAAAAAGTCATGTTCAAAAAAACTTTGATAAAATGTTTTTCATTCAATACTGGTAATATTCAAAGTTGGTTTCTGAAATATAGATAAAATGTGCATTATTTGTTGTTATTGTACAAGATTTAAATGTAAGAGTTTTTTCATTCCATTTTTAATAATTGAGAACAATTGTTAGAATAAAACCATAAACAAATTTAATTCAAGCACTTTCAAGGACCTGTGTTTGTTTTTCAGTACTTTCCAGGCCTTAAATCAATGTGTCTGAAATTTAAAGTAAAAATTTTAACTACTACTTTCAAAAAGCGTGGAAACCCCGTTTTTACTTTTTGTATAGATTTGATGACAATAATAATAGGCTAATGATTTTCTGTTTCCTGATTCAGGCCTTTATTCAGATCACGTATGTTGAACCATACTTTGACACTTATGAAATGAAGGACCGCATTACATATTTTGATAAGAACTACAACCTGCGGCGCTTTGTCTACTGCACACCATTCACACTCGATGGAAGAGCTCATGGTGACCTACATGAACAGTTCAAACGAAAAACCATCCTTACTACCTCTCACGCGTTCCCCTACATCAAAACCCGCATCAACATCATCCACAAAGAGGAGGTAAAAACACACACACACCCCATTGGCGTAGCTTGTAGGGGGGCTGCAACCCTTCAGACACTGTATATTCATTCCCCAAAGTAAAAAGTTGTGACATTGTTTTGTGTCACTTGGTACATATGCAGTAATACAGTGCTCATTTTAAAGGTCCCATGAAATTAAAATACATTTTTTAGATGTTAGTATCAGTATTGTTAGTTTTTAAGGATGTCTATACGCTCGTGTGCTCCAAAATGGTGACAAATTTCACATTTAGAAAATATAAAACCGATACAAACATGTAAGGCTTGTAGTTTGTCACGTCTGCCTAAATGGATCAGCGGCCACTTTTTCACGTCACCTCATACTTCAGTTTCTCATCAAATCGTGACCAATCAAATGCTCTCTAGTTTCTGACATGCCCCGCCCCCTTCAAGACGCTTCACATTTGATGCACTGGAGCTTAACTACTCTCTAAAGCAAAACACTTGGTTGTTTGATAAAAACGGGAGGAGCTACACTATGTCTACCATTCCTTTGTGTTTTAGTTGACACATTTCAAAGCACAAGTGACGCAGTGGCGCAGTGGGTAGCACGTTCGCCTCACAACAAGAAGGTCGCTGGTTTGAGCCTCTGCTGGGTCAGTTGGCATTTCTGTGTGGAGTTTGCATGTTCTCTCCGTGTTCGCGTGGGTTTCCTCCGGGTGCTCCGGTTTTCCCTGCAGTCCAATGATATGCAGTATAGGTGAATTTGGTAAGCTAAAATGGCCTGTAGTGTATGTGTGTGAATGAGTGTGTATGGATTGCAGCTGGAAGGGCATCCGCTGCTTAACACATATGCTGGATAAGTTGGCAGTTTATTCCAATGTGCCGACCCCAGAATAATACAGGGACTAAGCCTAAGAATGAATGAATTTCAAAGCACGTCACGGGACCTTCAAAGTAGCATAACATAGCTGTAAACATTTTGGACTATGTGCATTTCGTTAAGCTACACGGTAAACTAGACAAAAACGCAACTCTTGAATGGTTTTCTTTCACTTTTTAATTCACGATTGTGTACTTTTACCATAGCAAAAAGTGACATCCTATATGTAAAATACAGCAAGCATACTGGCTGTGCTTTATGACATCATTTTAAACTTGTGGATTGATTTATTAATGGCACTTTTAATAAACAAGCACTTTTTATCAAGGAAGTAAACCAAAACTAGGTGTTTTGTTCATACTTTTACCTGTTTTGTAATATTATTTTGTTCATATTTGGTTAAGCATAGAGGTCCTATTTCGTTGTTTTATTTGGATACTTCAAAAACATTCCTCTGCTTTGTCTGATGATGAACAGGAAAAGGGACGCACAGTCTCTGTTCATCTGTTTTCTTGCACTGAAATTAGCCTAAATTCATCTGTTTTATAATTTGTCATATAAAGTCTTGATTAAGAATCAAAATGTGGATGAAAAATAAGTTTTTAAATGTCTTATCACTTGAAAGTAATAAATTAAATTGAAGATATTAACAAATTATGCGTACACAAATATATTCATGGAACAGTATAGATTGGGCTTACAAGCTCAAAAGTTGAAACCTAAGGTGTACCGAGGAAATCTAAAACACAAATGAAAAAAATCTGAACTTAATGTGAAGATTTTTAGCATATCATTAATTCTGTTTATTAACTTGAGTAAATGTGTGTAAATTTATATTTATTCAATTTTTAAGTTACAGTAATATTATTGACTAATATAAAAATGTCAGATCTGATTTATGTACAATGCAGTTCGTACAGTAATATTTTCTGTCTTTTAGTAGCTGTATTATATGAGACTTGCTTTGTTTACCAAATAAGTAGATCTAGTTGGATTTGCATTTTAAACATAAAAAAGTTAAGAGACTTATTTTTTATTTCACATATTAAGGTTTTGCAATTTTAGTTATGATACTCCAAATAATTCAGCAGAAATCCACAGATTTTTACCAAAATTCTCTGCAGAAATAGCAAAAAATGTCGTCAGATTCCGTCTGGCTCTACCTATGACACACACTATCAATGTGAAAGCTTCTGTGGGTTTTTACTAGGAGTGTGTAAATGCTTATTTGTTAGTTCACTTTAGGTTGAGGAAGGATTTTAAATGTTAATATTTATCTTTCAGATCATCTCCACACCTATTGAAGTAGCTATTGAGGACATGCAGAAGAAGACACAGGAGCTGGCCTTCGCCACTCATCAAGATCCGTCTGATGCCAAAATGCTGCAGATGGTTCTACAGGGGTCTGTTGGCACTACTGTTAACCAGGTGACTCGCCTAGCCTAATAATTCATTTACATCAGAATTATAGAAAACTTTTACCTCTACAATTTCTATCTTAAAACGATTCACATATTTTTGGATAAATAAATGATCAATAGAGGAAATCATGTGTCTAACTAATGCACATTGTTCTCTACAGGGTCCTCTCGAGGTGGCTCAGGTGTTTCTGTCCGAGATCCCAAGTGATCCTAAACTCTACAGGCACCACAATAAACTACGACTATGCTTCAAAGACTTCACCAAGAGGTTTGATTCTAAATTCTTTCAGTTTACATTTAGTGCAAAATATAATCCCGCAAGGGGGCAAAACAAGCACCTGCTTTTTGGCATGTCTGCCCCACAAGAACTGGGAACTTTTGAGTAAACCTAATTAGCTCCTACTTCAGACCAGGGTCTAATCCAGCACAGTGGGATCTTCCAGTGACAAGTGTACATTGATCAGGCGAAAACATGCCATGCAAAACACCAGGGGTCTCATTTATAACAGCGTATAGAAACCTTCCTTAAAAGTGAACATATATGGAATTTTATTAATGATACGATGGCTCATAATGATGATTTAAAGCACTCTTTCATGTATTGTTTTTTTTTCCTTTATCCCTTGTATCGTTTGTGTTACTACATGTACAATGAATATGTACAATTTGTATTCAGGTCACACAATATTAGCACAAATTTATGTTTTATGTATTCCATGTTACTTATGTTAATAAAAAAAATAATAAATTAAGGGTGCACTCACACTATGCTATCCGAACCATGCCCAGCCCCGTTTCCCAAATCATTTGATAAGTGTGAGTGATCCAAATCGGGCCCAGGCACGTTCAGTTGGCTGGCCATGGCCTGGTTGGAAGAGGTGTGCCAGATCGTGGTTCGTTTGGGCTTTGGCACGGTATGCTTGTAGCGTCAGTGCAAAGTGTGCCTGAGCACGAAACTAAAGACATACATCACTTTTATGGGACTGCTTAATATGGATTTATTAATCATTCTTACGTTTCAATAAAGACTACAAGGAAACAAGCTTCAAGGCAGCCGTGCCTAATAAGAGTATGCCCTTGAAACGCATGAACCAGAAGCTGCTACTTTTTTTTTCTTCGTATTGTGACGCAGTTTCTAGAGAAACTGATTTTTTTTTCTCCTGTGAGCTGAATGGATTCAGTAAAGTAGGATTTCAGCATTTCATTCAAAGAAAATAGGTTTTAGAAGAGTTATTACAACCTAGCAGACTCCTCACTATTTCTGATGTTGTCAAACCTGACAAGTGTCAACCATGCCCAATACCTCAAAATCATGTAATCTGAAAATTTAACAAAAAAAAAAAGGAAGTGCATTTTCAATTTAATTTTTGATCATAAGGGTAAACAATTTTATTTCTTAAAGATATGCACAAATGAATTGTTCACCACAAAGCTGGCAATCTGAGCTAACAAAATCATATGGTTAGTTTTGCTTTCATTTGTACTTGTACATGTTTACCTGCAGCTGCACACAAACTTGTCAAGCTTGTTTTTTTCTTGGTCACAACTTGTGCGTCTGAAGTGGCACACACGTTTCTAGCCCTATTCTGTGCGTACGCCAAGTTTACAAATGAAACCCCAGCACAGTGTACATTTAACAATACTCATACAGTGCTCAGCATATATAAGTACACCCCTCACAAATCTAGCTTTTAAATTCAATTTTTTTATAGGAAGCTATACAATATTATATTTGTGCGTATACATTAGAATAGTCAGTACTGAAGCCAAATCTGGAGCTCATCTAACTAAATAATTTTTACCAGTCCAAAAACTACACCCAAATATGTTATAAAAATATTAAATACAAATAAAAAAAAGAGGAAAAATCAAGAGAAGCAAAAAAATGGGAATTTTTAATTTTTATTTTGTATGTTGGCTTTTTTTTTTGCAATATTTTGCTTGAATTTAATTGTATTATCTTTCAATTTCTAAATGTTTTGTGACTAAAATATTATTTTAATAAATATATTTGATTAATTAATCTGTTTTGTTTACATGCACTTAAACACATTGCCTATATTCACTGAGAAATGGATAAATATATTCATTTTCAAAATGGGGTGTACTCAATTATGCTGAGAACTGTTTTCATCCTTTGTATGCAAATTTTGGAATATTGCATATAAAATGCTTCATAAATATTTTCATAAAAAAATATGCATGTAAGATAATCTTATTATTCAGTATGTAAAAATGTGCATTTACTTAATACATTTTAGCATGCGCATCAGTAAAGTCATGTGATTTTGTTTTAACAGAGTATGTGATAACAAAACTGGGTGTAATGAGACCACATTAATAAATAAACCAGCTGACCGACCACTTTTTCTCAATATCAGAAACATTTTTGTTTAATTGTTCTAAATCTCTTAGCTAAAGTCTGTTATGAAAGTGGTTTGTATCATCACCGGAAATGTCTGTTAATTGCGTTTCGTCTTCTGAGATGCAAGTAATGTATATGAGATAAAGGCCCACAGCATGTTCCATTTATTTATTTTTATATATTTGGCACCAGTTTATCAGGAAGTGACGATTTTGTACTTTTTGACTCATTGGATGGAAACCGTGCTTTATTCACAAATATTTTATGCGATTATTCCAGTTTTGCGCACAAGTCTCATTTGC
The DNA here is from genome assembly GCA_903798205.1 of Danio tinwini. Lineage (NCBI taxonomy): Eukaryota > Metazoa > Chordata > Actinopteri > Cypriniformes > Danionidae > Danio > Danio tinwini. The sequence goes on from CAIGQZ010007154.1 coordinate 5,496,752, forward strand.
TATCTTTGGATGAGAACATTGCTATTGTGTGGTATTGTGCTCTTTTCTCAGTCTCAATGATATCTGTACCTGATGCGAAGGCCTTTAATATAATGCACTGCCCAGTAATACAGTTACAACTTGAAACTGCTTAAATTTAACGTGTAATGATCTCCTTAGGTGTGAAGATGCCCTACGCAAAAATAAGAGTCTGATTGGTCCAGACCAGAAAGAGTATCAGAGAGAGCTGGAGAGGAACTATCACAGGCTGAAAGAAGCTCTGCAGCCTCTCATTAACAGGAAGATCCCACAACTCTACAAACCTGTGTTACAGGTCAACTCACACAGGTCAGACAACAACAAAAATCACGTCAAATGCTCTTAACACATGAAGAAGAAAATCTGACTGCAGAACATTTGTTGTAATAATGAATGAATAATGGTGTGAGCAGCTCTCTGAAGACCACTATTAATATTTCAGTAATGCACTAAGTCATATGGTACCCACCATACAGCCCTTAAACATCGGTTCGCTTTCATCTGTTTATTACATATTAGGGCTGCACAATATTGGAAAAATATGGCATTGCAATATTTTGTTTCTCTGCGATTTATAAATTGTGATATGAGTACAATTTCACCAGATAGCTTTAATAGCTCTATTTAGAAAGACATCCTTAATTTAGATTGATTAGGTTGATTTTGCAAGGAAAAAATAATAGAATAGAGCGGAGGTGCCCAAACTTTTTTCTTAAGAAGGGCCAAAAACCAGATTTGTTTGAGGATGGTGGGCCGAAAGGAAATATTAGGGATGCACCAATTCTCGGTAAAGAAAAAACGTATTGTCCCATTGTCCTCCCATGGTTCGGTGCGTCCTGTGATCCGTCGTTCAGAATATGCATTATTATTATTGGTTTGTTAATAAAAACAACTTCAACAATGCAGTGTTGCGTTTGTACGCTTCTGATTACCTTTCACGCTCATTGCACGTGCAAAGACCTGTCCAATCACCTTTTAGTATGTAAATCTGTTGTTGACATCATGTTTTTTTCACGTGTCTGTGTGTGGAGTTTCTCTGGGTTTCAATATGGCAAGTGGAGATAAAGCGCAAATGCGCAGGTGAGGCCAAATCACAGTGCATTGTCACCAGTGTTTCAACAGACACTCAATGTAAATTCAGACAGACACAAATATAACGAAAGCCTTTTTGTTGTTGTTGCAAAGATAGCTTAGATCAGTGGTCACTAACAGCCAGATCAAACCCAGAACAGCATTCCATACGGACGCCAACTTATAACAGGTCTGTTACTTCAGTCAAGCTTCTGCTGTTTTTTTTTCTCTTCTAAGCATAGTACAAACCGTACTGTACCGAAGACATACCGAACTGTGATTAGATTGAACCGTTGCACCCCTAGTAAATATACCAAACTGTATTACATTAAAGTTGCTATGGGTAATTTCCTAATGTATTGAAAATTTTAAAATAGTAAACATTGATTTATATATACTAATGTACTATATACATGCACTTTGGACTAACTACGGTTGTGTAAAATAAAGTTTGCCTTGCCAAATATTTATTTAATTGTATAATAAACTTACAGTAGTCAAGCTTCACCTGTTTCTCACCAATCTCTTCTGCGTTTCCCTGTATGAGTGGCAGTATTTATATTTTATAAAATCTGATTCAGTTACAGCATTTCATTTCAGTTTGCTTTTTTGTAGCTCAGGAATAATAATAATAATAATAAACAAAAAAGGTTACATTAAATTAAAAATGATGATTGCCTGCCTATCATTCTCACGGTCTTCTCAGATGGGATGATGGGCCAAATTACAGGTTATCATGGGCCAACTTTGGCCCAGGGGCCCTAGTTTAGGCATCTCCACAATAGAGCAAAGAAAAAGTCAAACAGTTCAATTCAATTTACAAATGTACTTTTTTGTGGCTGAATGTTTTAAACTCTTAAATGCCTTTAAAATACCTGCAGATAAATTTTCAGCCTGATATGGTTCTACTTTGCAATGACTCCACAAATCTCATATTCTCAACTTTTTTGCTGATCGACTATGCTAACTCAACACTGCATATCCTGCGATGTGATTATTGCAGACACACACATTGATATCGATGCTGAAACGATATATTGTGCAGTCCTATTACATATGAAAGGACGATTTTGTCAATTTGGCTCAGAAATATTGTGTAATAAAAAGGAATTTAATGATTGAATTTAATCAGAAGGAAAGTCAAATATATAAATGGATACTCTATTATGTAAAATATAATCTTCAGGCCACATGCTTCTTCTTAACTGACTCAAAGGCTGTATGTGATAGTTGGCAAGGTTCATCAATAATTTTTTTTCTTCCTACTGGTCCAATCAAGCCAGTGGTTCAGACTTTTAACTTTTCACTGCCTCCACCAAAAAAAAAAAAAAAACTGGTAAGATTGGGCCAGTAACAATCCTGTCTACTGTCCCTGGACCATCCTTATTGCTGAGCCCTGGTTGTTTACTTAGTGGACATGATTGTCTAAAAGCTGTGAAAGTTTAGAATGTACTTAACCTCTTGTTTTCCCCTCGCTTTAACATGCAGCAAAAGGACTGCTTGACAAGGTAGTCAAGTTGTTGATGGGTATTTTTTTAGATGGTCAATGTAACTGAGCACGTTTCTCTCCGTCATTCAGAACTGTGTATTTTTTTCTGTTTCAGAGACTCTTTTAGCAGAATGAGCCTTCGCAAGCTAGACATGTGAAGACCGAAGAAATAAAAAGAACAAATGCAACTTTATTTATTTGTACATATATCTATGCTCCTCACACTATCAGTGTTTTTGCCATGAAGTAAAAGATAAGTGTTAAGACGTTTGGTACATCATTCCAATTTTGTATTCGTGTACAAAATGGCCTGTTACATGATCATAAGAACCAATGGTGAATTTAGCATACAATGTGTCAAACCTGTATTCAATTCCTGTGTGCACTTTTTTTTAATTTAATTTTTTACTTCATCCCATTACATTTTTAATAACCATGGTACAACTTGAGAGTTTATTTAATCCTCATGGAGAAAGCAAAAAAGTGATTTTGTTTCAGCATTATGTAGTTTTATGTACCTTTTGTTTACGTTGAATATTTTGCTAAATAAATACTCTTATAGTCATCTCAGTGTGCTGTTAAAGAAACTCAATCACAGTGCTTGTCTTTTTATATGCTGGTGTTTTAATGTGGTAAATAAGAATCTACATAACCAGACAATAGAAAAATATTTACATTTTCCCTCTGTCCTCAAATATACAATAGGATACCATGTAGTAATAGAGACTCTCCATGGAGGGTGTTATTTATTGCTCAGAGATCTAACTGTACTGGTAGGGCCTGCTTACAACACGTAAAAGGAGAAAAGCTTCTTTAGACTGGATTGAGGTATGGCAGAGAAACTACAAAAATGTCACCTTATCATTGCGGTCACTTGTTATAGGCGATTAGTACACTCTGTCCTTTCAGAGTTGACCACTTGTCAAATTAAACTTGATCTCTGTGTGCAAATAGTCATAACTGCCGTTGGGAGCAAAACCTTACCTGTGTCCTCTACTATCAACAATGTGAAATCTACACTGGGTTTTAAACTATTAACATCCTTTAAAACAGGGCAGTCAAAATGCAAATTCATACTTGAGACAAAGCCAAACAACCAAAAATTGGTCTCATTAAAAAATATAAAACATCAGTGCACAATAAAATTACTTTGTGCCAAATTTCTAGGGAATGCTTGAAAGTACAGGAAAACCGATGTGCACTTCAGTAAGTGCCAAGGTGCGTTTGCATGAGGGTCACTAAAAAGCAGATGACATGGATTCACTGAACAAGAAAGAGTGAAGAACAAAAACAGTATGACAAAAAGGGAAAAGTTGGCAACAAATGTCAGCCTTAGAAGTTCAAATTTGCTTCCCGCTGACATTTGTTCCAAAAACATACATATCAACTTATTTCCTGCACATGTACTGTAGTTCAGCAAAACTCCATAAGTATGTTGTCCGAATCCACTTGCCTGTTTTTACTGAGAGACTCTCTTGTAGAAGAGCAGGTATGGTGTAGAAGTGGAGCAGGTCTCTGGAGAACAGGCTCGGAGGAAGTCCTCTTCTTCATAGAGTCTCACTTCAGAGTCATCAAACAGCATCCACTTTCCTTCAAAGTCCAGAAGATTTCTCAGAGCGAGGTCAAAACTCACCTGTGTCCCGTCAGCCACAGCATCAGCACAGTCTTCCTCTGGCTCTTTCTTCACAGAGTTCTGAAGGAGAGCACGACTGGACAAGCTGGACGCCTTGTCTGGATTGGTTTGCTTGCTGTTGCTGAGCTCATAGCTGGTGATGCTCCTTTGTCCTCCTAAAAGGCCAACACCTTCAGAGCACCTCTTGCTTGCCGTTTTGCTGGACATGTTATTAGTTCCACTGTTTCTGTTCACATTTCGCCCTCTACCAGACAAGCTGAAGGACACCTCGCCATCATCATAGTCGGTTTGAGGAGCTTCCTCTTTCTTATGTTTCATGTCTTCTTCTTGGTCCTGGTCATGCTCTTCATCCTGAGACTGAGACTTGATGTTGGTGTGATGGAGATCCATCATGCGAATGTAGGTGGTGTAGTGACCGCTGCTGATGGTCACTCCACTGTGCATGACCACGGCGAAGAGCTCATAGTCTGGAGGGTCAGGCTGAGTGCACCACTCATGCAAAGAGAGTTTCAGAGGAGTCTGCAGAGGAGTGTTCACCTTGGAAAGGCCAGCATAAGGGTCCATCCTGTTTAAAAAAAAAAAGAAAGAAAAAAAAGGGGGAAATTATTAATTGTTTCAACAGCTCAAATCTAGTTCATGGAGAACTTGAATAGGACTAAATGAGCTATTTGTGTAGATACACATGCAGTAAAGAACTTCAGTGTCATCAGGTAGCCATTAGGGCTGCATGATTAATTGAAAAAAGATTGCAGTCTCGATTCAACCCTACACATGATCTTAATTCAGCCAATTATATTTCCAAGGTCAAGAGAGAAGTCTTCACATTTTCACGTTTTATATGCGTTGCTCATCAACATGGAAACTTCTAAAATTTTATTAGGATTACGACAAGTGTTTGTGTTCGCTATGAAAGGAGAAAACACATCAAAGTGTTGTGCATGAAAATAAATGTTTACAGTGTCAGTATAACTACTCTCTCGCCTAAATGATGTTAAATATATTGCAAAAGGGAATCTGATAATGACAAATGTCTCATTTTACCAATGGAAAAAATGGTCTAATAATGTTGTCAAGGACAAATCCTCACCTTAGAATTATAAGGTTCTATCTGACATTTTTCAAAATTGAGTTATTGACATTTTCTTGTTAAGTGACAACTTATTTATATTATGGGATGTTTTTTATAAGTTGTTTACATGTTAAGACTTTTTATTTAAAGAACAAATGTTACACACATACTGTTTGCTATATGGAATGCAAAAACTTTGAAGCACAATATCTCAAAATCATTCAGAACGCAGATAGAACCTTATAATTCCAAGGTGACGAAATTACAAGCATATTCCTCAAACATGATAATTCAACTTTAGAATTATGAATAGTTGTATTCTGATGTCATCACTTTACTGTGAATTAACAACCAGGACATATTTAAAGTCTGTTCAAGTCCACCATTCCAAGTCTATATAAAATGTAGCATTTTAACCAACAGACCTACACATGGGCCTAATATTATCATTGTTGTTTTACCATATGTTTGAGAAATAACAATAATAGCCTTCTCATATTAATTTTATTTTACACCTACAGAATAATGAGAAAATCGTGATCTTGATTTTAAGAAAAAATAATAAATTGCGATTCCCATTTTAGCCAAAATCGTGCAGCCCTAGTAGCTATTGTATTGTTTTCATTTGTATTCTTAGTTTATATTTTGATTTCTTTTTTTGTAATTTCATTATGGCAGTTTTCAGGTTTGTGACCCAAAGGTTGCAGGCTTGAGTCTAAGGACAGGCAGGGGTTGTAGGTGGGTCTTCCACCCTCAATATTAGGACTGAGGTAACTGAACCCCCAACTGCTCCCTCTAGTGTATCTGTATGTGTGTGCACTTGAAAGGGTTACACGCAGAGCACAAATTCTGAGTATTGGACAGTACAATTTACTTCATTTTACTTATGTAATATATTGTAATTATGTAATAACCCCACCCCCCAACAATAATTTTTCTTTAAAAAAAAAATCCTTCAAGGAGTTGAAAGCTAGTAAACAAGTGCTAAAAATCAATCTAGGATACATACTCTGAGCCATTGGCAGCAAAGCACTTGAGATGGATTGTAATGACTTCTGGTGTTTTGTCAAACAGGAGACTTCTCTCAGCTTCTGTGTAGTGATGACAGGTCTCACAGAAATATTTATCTTGACCCACAATACGTTCAACAGATGCAAACTGAGATATGGCCCACTTTAAAGTTTTCAGCTCAGGCTTGGGATCTGGAGAAACTGTAAAAGGAATTATACGGTCATCATGAGGATCTGAAATGTTCCAACCAGCATCAAAAATGAAGAGATTAAAATGTACTTACTCTCAGAACTGGAGTCAGAAGAGAGGGTTTCGTCTTCTTGCACAGGCACACTGATGTCTTGAAAATCCTCTCTTCTCTCTGTGAAACACTCACATTCCAGACAACGTGTCCGCAACACCAGCTGACCCTGAAACATCCACTTCAGCACGTCCAGGCCTGATCGCTCTGATTACACAAAACGTTATGTTAATGTTTTCAGATAATATGCTAATTAAAAACTCATTTAAATAAACCAATTGAATATTACCCATCTGTTAATTCTAGGATCTGATTAGGACATGGGATTTAATCAGAAAATGCTAAAATATTTACCTTCATTCTTTCTCAGACCCTGTTTAACTTCATGAGTTTTGTTTTCATTCTCAAAGTTGTCCTTCTCCTGTTTCTCCTGAAAACTACAATCTGACTTCTCCTTGGTCTCTCCTCTTGCTCCTACGTGTGAAGTAATTCGTCCCATGCTTCGAAACTTGGAGAAAATGCTAGGCTGCTTCCCAGATGGCCTCAACCAGCCCAGCTTCCCTCTTCTAGTCCTCTTCCCTGTATCTTTGGGTGGACTGTCATTCTTCTCTTCTTCTGTGGTGCTTCCTCTGTCCTTCTCTTGCTCCTCTGTGCCATTCCTCTGCTCAGTAGCTGAACTCTCTGTGCTTATATCACTGGAGGACTTGCGTTTCGAGCGGGTCATCGGCACGTTATCTTCAGTTTTCTTAGACTTGCTTTGAGATTTTGGCTTCTTCTTAGCATTGCCTGCTTCTGTGTCACTCTTTCTCTTTCCACTCAGCTGGCTGTCAGAGCTCCCGTCACCTTCCTGGACAGACTCTGTTCCATTGATCATTGTGGTGTCCTGGTTGTCTGTTTGCTCTTTTTTGATAGTGTCACAGGCCTCCTGAATGTTCGCAAGGATGCACTGCAGGACCTCCTGTGCATCGTGCTGCAAGTAACCCTCATACATGGGGTTGAGCTGCCTGCAGAGAAAAAAAAAATCAAATTAAAAGTTAGTTGGATAATTTATTCATATACCTATTTCCATAAGTTATTTTTGTAGATGAATGATATTTTGGCCCACAGCAGTACCTGAGCGCATTAAGCAGTTTACGAGGTGGTGTGGCTAGCTCTCCATCGTTGTATTTTTCTGGGTTAAGCAGGAAGCTGGACTGCAGCTGCTCCACAGAGGAAATGAGGCTGTGGAAACTGCCCAGCAGCTCCATGGGAACAGGTAGGGTATTCTCACCAGAGTCCCCCTGATAAAGTATAATTCAGTGTTCAATGCAATTATGATCTGTTCTGCATATTTTGTGTAATTAGCAGTTGCTTTTAAGCTAACATTTTAAATTTCTGTATTTACTTTTTTTTTAAAAACTACTGGTACCGATATTATTTTATAAACAAGTGATACAAATGCCTCAAAAGATTTTATGAATCTGAAGACATACCTCTTTGTTGGTACCATCTTCTTGCGGTTTGTCTTTCAGTTTAGCCACATGACACAACGACTTGATGGCTTCTTTAAAACCAGGACAGTAATATAAAACCTGTAATTGAAAAAGGTCATTAATTGATAAGATCCAAACAGTAATAAAATGCAGATATTACAGCAAGACACACCAATCTAAATCTTTTTTTACCCCACAGATGTCACTTTTTTAACGTCTATATTTCGCTGCAGCTTTTAGTGAAAAAAACAACAACAACCAAAATACATATTTACTTTATTATACTTTATTTTAGATATCAATACATATCTTAAAAAGCTGTTTATTTTATTTTTTTACAATTTCATTAAATTACATTAATTGTAATGGGATTAATAATAATTCCATGAATATGTATGTGTGTGTGTGTGTGTGTGTGTGTGTGTGTGTGTGTGTGTGTGTGTGTGTGTGTGTGTAAATATTGTACACATACATACACACACACAGTCAAAAGTTTGGAGTCAGTACGATTTTTTTGTTTTAAAATAAGCTTATCCTGCTCACCAAGGCTGCATTTATTTCATCAAAAATACAGTACAAATTGTAAAATGTAAACACACTATAAAATAATTGTTCAAAAGTAGTTTATCATTTAATAATTTATTTCAGTGATTTCAAAGATGAATTTTCAGCTTCATTACTCCAGTCATTTCATTTGATCATTTCATTGTTGTCTAAAATAATACAGATTTAACAATTTTTACTTCTTTTTTTGTGTGTTTTACATTTAATGAATGGCACCTTGATGAACAATATTTTTATATATAAAAAAACTGACCCCAAACTTTTGTCTGGTAATGTATATATCATCAGTTTATTATTTGAGTTATTTGGTTCATATGTCATTTGAAAGTCTAATTTTTATTAAATCAAGTTGAATTTTGAAAAGTCACTCTTCAAAAAGGTTTATATTTACTCAATAAAACGTAACAGTTGATGCATACATTTGGTTCAAGTTATGACCTTAAAACAAGTTTTAAACAGAATCAAAATTAGAGTGAAAATTTCTTATCCTGAACCTGTTAAAAATCCATTTTTTTATTGGAACATATTTAAATAATATAATAAATAATTTGTATATCAAAAAAGCTTTCTTAATGTATTGGAACTAATCAATATTGGGAATTACGTTTAGAGGTTGATTTCTTTCTTTAATAATAATAATAATTTATTCAATTTACCCGTGTTGTCCTAGCTTACAAATAGTGACATGAATAATACATGAAGTGAGGATAAGATGAACAGCATACCTGAAGGATGCTATTCAAGTAGCAGGTGTTCCCCAAATTATTAAGCCCAACGAAGGGGACCAGACTCTCGCGCTTCTCGCAGGTAAGAGGAGACGAAGGACAAGGCAATGGCACAACCTGGTCATGACTTAAAGGGAAAATAATGGAATTATTTGTAAAAAAAAAAATAAATCCATCTACATAATGAATGCATCGGATTGCTCCATAAAAACATGCCATACCAAATAGTCTCTTGTGGCTCAGCGGTACTGTTGTCTTCTGGCGGGGCCTCTGAGAAGTCCAGGGCGCGTTTAGTTTCCTTCTTCTGAAAGAACTTGAGTGAGAGTTTGCTTTTCTTCACAGGACTGCCAGCTGCAGCCACCACTCCACTTTCACTGTGCAGTCCGGGCATTTTAACCTTTCACTGATTAAAATTTAAAAGAAACCAAAGCAAACGTTAAAACGGAACAAGTTCACTCTGAATATTCAGTATCAGCCACAAACCGCGTGAAAGCCTTGAAGTCGGATGTGCTCTCGAAAACAAAACAAGCACTTACTACAAATAACATGACTTTAACGTTCAATGTTTCACACATATGATTGAATACATGTTAATATTCACGTGATAGTGTTTCGTTTTATCATTATTCATTAGCATGAACACACAAATATATAGCAGTGTTGCTAACCGAGTAACGTTAGCCGCCCAGCCCACACGACATGCAGGTTCATTTCTGCAGGAGTACTTCAGAGTTACGTAATACGAAACAAAACTACGTTTAAAATGATCTTACCTTATAAGACTTATTATGCTAGGGTTACATTTTTGCGAAATACAATCCAAAAGTACGCGGTTTCGCGTTAAATATAAACAACTTGACAAGCGCGTTTGCTGTAGAACTTGGCGCTTTTTCCACGACGGGGAGTTGCCGCTAGTGCCTGAACAAAAAGAGACGGTCACATAAATATTCCGACATTAAAGAATATAAGATGCTTATTTTGTTACTAAATAAAAATTCTGAATGAAATAGATATTTTTAGTTTTTTCGGAAACCATTAATAAACATCTAAATCCTTTTTCTGGCAAAATTTTGGACTACCTACCGTCTTGTCTGCGTGCCATTTTTTAAACTGATCTGAGATCAGCACTGTTGGTAATTCTGACTGGCGTTTGTGAAAAGGTGGCTGAATCTGAATCAGCGTAAAATTATTATGTTGTTATTTTGATCAAGTGTTAAGATTTCAAATCGCATTTTTGTAAAACATTAACTGCATGTCATTAAATATGTCTTGAAATCTATCTTGAAATCAAGACTAATGGCATTAACCCTTGAACTGACTGCTCTACCAAATGGTTGACCGTATTTGTACTGTTTTAAATAATGACTTTAAACGTCATCTTTAAATAATTGTTTACACTACGCAGCATTGTTAGTTTAAAAAACAAACCAAACAAACATAATCCTGTTGTACTCTAGATTTTTTTAACAAAAAAAAACAACAACAAACAAACAAGAAAACGTGAAAAATGAGAATCTGAAATATTTTATAGCATAATAAAAAATAAAGCTGATGTAGTATTCAAAATGTTTTATCTTTTTATTTTTTATAAATTGGTCTTACACTTCATATTTCCAGATTTTTCATAGTATGTATTAATTCCGGTGTTTTTACCATAATACGACACATCTACCATTTGGTAGAGGTTGATATTTTAGAAATTATGGGATGTTTTGCAGTGATGCATTGAGTGTAGCGACATTAGGAGTTAAGAAATGCAATTCAAAAATGTTTTTCTTGGTGGGGCAGTTAAAGGGTTAAGAAGGATGCTGTTATTAGTGAATTTTTTGCGTTGTTATTAGGGAATTGTTGTTAGGGGAAATTAAAAACACCAGTAAAAACGGAATGTATACGTTAACATTTTTATTTTGACGTGTGCAAAAAGCATTTCCTACTTCTTACCAGCAGATGGACATATAGAGCAACACAGGACCAGCATGCTATAGCATTTACAATTACATTTTGTTTTGTACTAACACTCAAACTATTTTTTAATTACATGAAAAGGTGTATATTTACAGATGCTTAAATTTTTACTTATTTAGGCTGACAATGATAAAAGAAATGCCATGTGCAATAGTGTTTTACGGAGAATAGCATTGCATAGAAGAACACAGCTGTCAGTTCACCTACCCACGTACTGTATATTACTCAAGAGACAACTAATCTGCAGATGTGCTTGACGAGGCTGATCTCAAACCCTTTGAAATCACATTTTAGCATCTGCTGATGGGTTGCATCTCACTGGAACTTTCTTGTCAGAAAAATGTGCGAGGAAGACAAAAAATTGAACTTTTTGTAGAGAAGACTGAGGCTACGGTTGTCAAAACAGCTATATATCAGTAACTACACTGGCATGCATTCAGGCAAATGTCAATCGTGGTTAAAAATGTTTATATGAAAATATTTTAGGCTGAAGAAAGTTGGCCCATGTTTTGTAGCTTGCAATTTTATGCCTTTTTCTTGCTATATATGTTATATCATTATAATTTAAATTTTTTATCATAATTCTATATAATGCACAAATACTAAATTAGTCAGTGGATTCTGATGATTCTCTTAGAAGAAGAAAAAATATTCTCTCCATTTCAGCTGTTTCAAAGTAACAGGTCAGAAAACATTTGACTGAGATGAATGTTCTTAACTCACTATCTGGAATAGAAAAGAAAAGAATAGAATAAAATAGAATAGAATAGAATGGAACGCCTTTTATTGTCACTACACATATACAATGTACATTATATACATGTGCGATGAGATTAAGTGCATCTCACTAGTGCAAACATATAAATATTTCCTTTCAACACAAATCACGCTAAACAAGTTACAGGAGAAATAACTGTAGACGATGAACATTAGTGCAAAAAAGAGGATGAGAGAGGGAGTAAACAGTTGAGTTAGAACGAGAAATCTAAACAAGATGTATGTAAATGTATGATGATAAATAAATAGTAATGCAAAAAAATAATGCAAATATTCTGAAGATTAAGATTTATTATTATATTATATTATTCATTTTCTTTTCGGCTTAGTCCCTTTATTACTCCGGGGTTGTCACAGCAGAATCAACCGCCAACTTATCCAGCACATGTTTTACACAGCGGATGCCCTTTCAGCTGCAACCCAACACTGGGAAACATCCATACACACTCATACAAATAATAGGGACAACTTAGCCTAACCAATTCACCTGTACTGCATGTCTTTGGGGGAAACCGGAGCACCCGGAGGAAACCTATGCAAACGCAGGGAGAACATGCAAACTCCACACAGAAACACCAACTGACCCAGACGAGGCTTGAACCAGCGACCCTCTTGCTGTGAGGCGACAGCACTACCTACTGCGCCACTGCGTCGCCTATATTATATTATATTATATAAATTGTATTATAAATTATATTAATTGTTTTACTGGGAGATGCGCATTACAGAGAGTTATTAACACAAATAAAACAGCAGCGCGTGCAAGCTAAATGTCATGGCAGCCCTCCATCTTTAAAGACATTTCACAGAGAGAGCCCAGTGGCGGTCCCTTTAAAAACCCTAAACCTAAGCTCTGTTATGAACGGAGGTCGGAGCCGGCTCCAAACGAGCAGGTCGGCTGCAAGTGGGTGGGACTTGAGCTCCAAGAGGCCCACCCAAACCGCCTGCAGTTTTCCTTGATCTATTGAATGTCTCCTACATGACATGGAGTCCAAACTATTGTGTTTTACTGATGTCTACACCTACAACAACCATAAAGCACACCTCGCAGTAACCTGTTGTGTTTTAGTAAAGTCTATACCACAACCCTAATTCCCACCTCACTGTAACCTTTTGTGTTTCACAAATGACTGCGCCGACCACAGCCCTAAACCTAGCCTACTTGTGGAACAGCATCATGGAGCCTGGATAGCTCAGTCGGTAGAGCATCAGATTTTTAATCTGAGGGTACAGGGTTCATGGACGTGTGAGACTTTTTTTTTTGTGGAGCCACAGCTTTTGCCGCTGAGCTTTCGCTTGCCTTCAGTGTCATCTGTCAGCACAAGCCGTGCCCTAGGCAAGAGGACAAGGCACCAAGCTCAGCTTTATAGTTGTGGCTGAGTGGTTAAGGTGATGGACTAGAAATCCGTTGGGGTCTCCGTGCACAGGTTCGAATCCTGCTGACTACAACAAGGCTGTGCACAGGCTTCAGTTTACGACCTTTGTTGATTGTTAGCAACTCCAGTGTTTCTTAGGTAAAGGGATGTGCAAGCAGAAAAAAAGCAACACAAATAAAACAGCAGAGTGTGCAAGTTAAATGCCATGGTGGCCCTCCATCTTCAAAGACATATCACAGAGAGAGCCCAGTGGCAGTCCCGTAGCTTGCTGTGATCGTATAGTGGTTAGTACTCTGCGTTGTGGCCACAGCAACCCCGGTTCGAATCTGGTCATGGAAGGATTTTTTACGGTAACATTGGCATTGCGCCCCGTCTTGCCATCTGATTTATACAGCCCACTTTTTAGTGCACGCTGCGACTCTGGCACGTCACGAGTACTTAAATACAAGTCAATGCCTCCCTAGAGCCCGGGTAGCTCAGTTGGTAGAGCATCAGACTTTTAATCTGAGGGTCCAGGGTTCAAGTCCCTGTTTGGGTGTGATTAAGCCATCTTTTGTAGAGCAACATCTATTGCTGGTGAGCTCTTGCTTGCTCTTTATGTCATCGGGCAGCACAAAAGCTGCACCAGGCAAGAGTACAATTGGACAGGGAATGCTTTGTAGATGTGGCAGAGTGGTTAAGGTGATGGACTAGAAATCCATTGGGGTCTCCCTGCACATTTTCGAATCCTGCCTACTATGAGCAGGCTTCAGTTTTCGACCTTTGTTGATTGTTAGCAACTCCTGTGTTTTTTAGGTAAAGGGATGTGCAAGCAGGAAAAAAGCAACACAAATAAAAAAGCAAAGTGTGTGAGCTAAATGCCATGGCGGCCCTCCATCTTCAAAGTTAATCATAGAGAGAGCCCAGTGACAGTCCCGTAGCTTGCTGTGATCGTATAGTGGTTAGTACTCTGTGTTGTGGCTGCAGCAACCCTGGTTCGAATCCAGGTCATGGCAGGCTTTTCAAGGTGACGTTGCACTCTCTGTTGCCATCCATGATCTCCAGCCTCCTTTTAGTGCACGCTGTGCTTATGGCACGTCCTGAATGTTTAAGTTTCCTAAAGTGCGGAGGACTAGGACTTTGATATGAGCAAGGGGACCTTTGTTGCCAGCATGCTGTGTAGATAAGCATGGATCAAGTCACGCTAGTAAGACATGGAAGGAATCTTTTCGATGGTTGAGTTTCCATTTGTTGCCACAACTACAGAAAGACCAACGATTTAAGACCCAGATAGCTCAGTCGGTAGAGCATCAAACTTTTAATCTGAGGGTCCAGGGATCGTTAAGGCGATGGACTAGAAATCCATTGGGGTCTCCCTGCGCAGGTTTGAATCATGCTGACTACGTCCATGCCTTGTGTTTTTTTTTTGTTGTTTTTTTTTAAATGCAACAGTCATTAATTGTTTGCAATTCCCGTGTTTCTTGGGAAAAGCGTTGTGCTGGTAGGAGTAGAAAAACAATAGCGTGTGTTGACTGATGCAATGGCTGTCCGGTAGTTTGCCGTGATCGTATAGTGGTTAGTACTCTGCGTTGTGGCCGCAGCAACCCCGGTTTGAATCCGGGTCACGGCAGGATTTTTTTACGGTGATGTTGGTTGATTTATATACCCCACTTTTTAGTGCACGCTGCGACTCTCACGTCACGAGTACTTAAATACAAGTCAATGCTCCCCCCAGCCTCCTTTTAGTGCACACTGTGCTTATGGCACAAGTTTTCATGTGAAATACTATACTGGCTGAAACAGTGTGCATCGTTACAAAAAGTAATAATATTATTATAGTTATTTGCAAATAAATTAAACTAATTTAGTTTTAACTACATATATTTGGCCAAAAATTATTGGCTATTTTTTTAAAATATTTTTTATTTTGTTGTATTGCTAAACAGAAACTGTGCCTACAAAATGTATTTGTTTCAATATGATGCATAAATTATGTAATAAAAAATTACTTCACATAAAACATACATTCTATGTACCTATATGAGTGTAGCTGATCCAATGCACTTCTTCTCAGTCCTTGCACTGTACACCATGAAGTCTAATAGAATGCAGGCAGTCCAGCCCTAGGAAGACGCCTGGAGTCTGGAAATGCGGAGAAATAGAGCAGCGAGCTCAAAGAATGAGAGGCATGTCCTGTACTCTTTCAGCCCCAGCTGAGCTGTGCTGTTTTTTAAATCACTTTACCACACTAAACCCTCCTCAGTATCAGTGACACACACACACACACACACACACACACACACACACACACACACACACA
>CAIGQZ010007154.1:5512471-5526497 GCA_903798205.1 Danio tinwini
ACACACACACACACACACACACACACACACACACACACACACACACATACACACACATACAGACAATATCAGTACAAAGCTCAAGCAGCATACATATTGTATGGGCAATGTGGATAAACAACAGCATAATCTTTTAGTATGTACTACTTTAATCCTATAGCATCTGAACATGATGGGGATCTGGATGGGGGGTGTTGGCTGCTGCTGCTGCTGATGTGTGTGTGTTAGTGTGCCTGACCCTCCGTCTGCCATTGGATGAGCTCTGTGGAAGGAGGAGTGTTCAGCCTCACAGTATAGCGCTTGTTATGAGAGCCTTCTGCCGTCCCCTTCCACAAACCTCAATAACAATATCGCAGAGGCTGAGTGAGTGTGTGTGTGTGTGTGTGTGTGTGTGTGCTGGGGAGTGAGGAGTGTGTAGCACCGTTGCTGCTGCTGCTGCCTGCGGCTTCCTCCCTGTGCTGGATTTTCCTTGAAGGTCTGCCTCACCTCTGCAGTGCCTAGGAAAAATAGAGGGACCCCAAGAGACTGAGGTAAGTGATGTGAGATAATACATTCCTCATCTGTCAGCTCCATTATTCAACTTTCCTCATGTTTACCTTTGGAAAATGCAGCACACCTATATAGATCCCACCCACCCTGCCTTTAAAACCACCCTTTTCATATCTCCACTATTCGGTCTGTGTCATTTGGTGATCTTTGAATATAATGATGCGTTAAGTTGCACATATTCCTCATGACTGTTTTTATAGTTTGTATAGGATGTCTGTCCATCATGAACGCAGTGTTTAATGTAGTGGGTAGCCTACAGTGTCTCTCATAGCACAGCTCATGTCATCTCGCGCTTGGCTGTGCTGTTTCAGTTTACCTCCCCGCTGGGTTGTCTTAATGTCGACCAGCTGGCTGTTACTGGGTGTCAATCTGGCAGAGATGCTAGACACGCGCTCGGTCGTGCCGTAGTGCAGCACTGCGCTCCTGCTCGTGCGTCTGCAGTGCTGCTCGACTGCTCAGGCTTGTTTTTTCGCGATGGTGACTGGCTCGTTTGCAGCGGTGCCGAGACGGTGAGCTCAGCCGGTCGAGATCTCTGTGATATCCCGCGATGCCCGAGGCGAGATCCTGCCTGCCATGCATATTAAGGTCCCTGCTTGATTCATGTGCAGAGCGCGCGCGCAGCTGAGATAGCGGGTGCTGGATTCGGATGTTATTATGGGTTGGTCCCAGTGCCTGTATTTGGACATGACACAGTTAGGCTGTTACAGGAAGCAATGCATTTTCTAATCTAAACCGCAAGTTGACAATCAGCACGAATTGTTGAATTATTCAATCGGTTTATGCAGGAATTAATCTGGTGTGTGTATTTGGGAGTGTGCAATTATTTGTAACCTGTTTAGTGACAAATAAATAAATCTCATTACAGAGTATAGATAGTGATTGCAATTGCACAGGGTGTGGATTATGGACAATTTGTGGGGGCCCATAATCCCCTAACTAATGCTCTTCCCCCCACAAAGTCATTCAAAACAGATTGGGCGAATTAGTGTTTAGTATGGAGGATTTAGGATTTGACCTGTCGTCAAATAGATAATCAATAGGCCCATTCTTCATTGGAGCCATCATAGCAACACAATGCCACTTTTTATTGTGATTACTTTTTAAAGTAATTAAAAATACTGGTATTTTCTTGACTTGTTATTATTTACGCATTATAATTGTTCACAATTAAATGACATAATGCTTTAAATATTTATTTAAATAGCTGATAAAGTTAAATGACGATTTAGGGCTTTTAACACTTTGCTCAACTCCGGGTTATCTTTATTTAGGGGGTAGTAGTTTAACATCAGGCCTGTAGGCAGCCTGGCAAGAGGGGTGGTCCTTTTTTCTCAAAAAGTGCACTTTTTTGCAGTTATTTGCCTAATTTTCTATTTAATTATAAGATTTAAATACCAGGCCTACATTTTAGTGACATTTTAAGCACTATCATTAGCTGGATTAACCCGTTGGGTGGGTATCATATCTACACATTTTGATGTACCCAAAATAATTCCTAAAGATTTATAATAAAGAAATATGAATAATACTTGTTTTTAAAATCCAAATTTATTACATAATATATCATTAGGCAAAAAAATCTGAATCTGTTAATGTTTTTTTAAATAAAAACTGTAGCCAAATGTCATTTATTAGGCAAATAACAAACTGGCCAGAACATTCAACATTTCTCAAAACTCCTCGGAATTTGACTTATAAAACACAGTAATAATAACAATGTAGAGTTTTGCGATTTTTCTAGGCTCTCTTGTCAAAAAGTACATTTGAAAACTCGTGGATACATAGCCAAATTAGTGCTTAACTTAATTTTAGTATGGCCTGCTTTTGGTGGTTCACACCTTTTTTATTGGTCCTTTTTTGTTTCAAGAATAAGGTCAAAGATTTAGAATAAAAGTTACTTGTAAACTGTTTCTCTATTTGAAAATAAGTAGTAGGTCAGTAGTGAAAGATGACTTCTCTTCACTCAGCTTGTATGTATTCTTGCACAGCTGGATGTTTAACTCATAAAAAAAATAAATAAAATTGTTAGCATTGTCCAAAACTGATTAGTTGTCACCACAGCCAACAGAGGATTCCGCTTGGTCTTAAAGCTTTTGGGTTCTTTAATGGGTTCCACAATTTATGATGGCATAGCAGTCAAAATAGGACAAATGAGCTCATGTATGGGACAAATTCTGGTCCTTTGTCAGTGAGGGGTGGGTCTTTCGAACCACCCAAACCCCCCTGGCTATGGGCCTGAACATGGATATGTAGGGTGATTGGTCATTTAATTTAATGTCTCATCTCTGTAATCACTGGAGGCTGTACAAATTTAAAAAGGTAAAAGCTTGCCTACTTTAACCCAATGTAAAAACTTATGTTAAAATAACTTCAGTTATGCTAATCCCACAGTAAATGTGCATGCAAATAATTTGTGATTTGCTTTTTCTGGGGGTTTACAAATATGCTGCAGGTTAAAGAAGCACTTCTTGTAAGCTTATCAAGATTTTTCATCCCATGCAAATTGGCCACTAATATTACAGACATCCTGTTTTATGATTACATGACTCCATCTACCCTTGTAAAACAAATCCTCACATAATAGGGCTCTAGTTAAACACAGATTTCAAACCCAGCTAAAGTAACTTTTAGACCTACGTTTATGAAACTCTTCTCCAGGGCAGGATTAGCACAGCTTTTTGCATTTTGGTGCCAAATATATTGAGTGTGAACTGAAGTGATGTTACAATGTTATGCTAGATTAGCAACCAGAAGCCAATCAAATGCCTCATTTTTGCATGCTTTACAGTAAACAAAACACTGAGTATTGTATTGACCTCATTCCTTCACATAAGAGTGGGCACAGTCATCGTAACCCCTATCGTAACTTCCAGTCTCATTCACTTCCACTGATTTGTAGAAATAAAAAAAAACAGCTTGTTATGCAGATTGATGTAGCAAACTGATATATTCTTATTATGTTAGTTTAGGGGGTTTTATGCATAGTCATAGAGCAAGTATTTTAACAATATTCTGTCAGTTGTTATTCCTTGAATTTAGTAAATTATTTGGAAGTACTAAATAGGCATGGGCCAGTATAAGATTTTGACGGTATGATAACCTTGGATAAAAATATCATGGTTTCATGGCATTGTGATTACTGCTGTAAAATAAATTCTTTTCAAATGTCTGAGTAAAAAACTAAAACTTTTTTTCCCTTTGAACACAATATATTTAATTTTGAGAAACTTTAAAAATATTTCTGAGCAGTAAACATGTCAGGCTAAACCGTTCAAATGAATCATTGACTTCTGCGGTCTTCATTTGTTAAAAAAACCCGATTTATTTACAATTTAAAACAGCATCTTTGAATATCTTTTCTGCCGGAGATACTGTTTTCCTAAAAAAACAACAAAAAAAGTAAATAAAAAATCTTACACATACCATAGGAACGGTATAGCAGAAAATGTTAGCTTTTCCAAACCACGGTAAACCTTGAGAACAGTTATCGTCCCATGTCTAGTGCTAAAACAAAAGCACATTGCAGAATAAGTTAAATAGAAAATGAATAGTCTTTTCAGTGTCTGAGGAAAGACAAGACAAATAGTGACAAAAATGCATCAATTGGAGTTAAGAACATACATTTCATTCTTCCCTTTATTCCAAGTCCTTTCAGGAAAAAAATTGGCAACTTATAAAGATGTGATACTCTTTAATCAGTTTTTTTTAAGTGTCAAAAGGCAGAACACTCAGGAATAATTGTTAAAATTATGAGCAATGTGAAATTTGAAGCAAGACAAGTCAGGATTCCATTCACCCAGGGTTAAGAATGACCAATGGGTTAACTATTTTAAGTGCGAAAAGCCCTATTGTGTATCAGTTCAATAAAGATTTGCAGGTCAAATTACAATTTGTGCAGAGAAACGTGGACCTCAACTGATTGCCCGCTGGAAATTGCTTTTTAGTTCACCCGACCTCAAAATTCCTTAGAAAATATGAAATTCCTTTGAAAGTGTCAACCCCTTTGAAAGTCATTGTATAATTGGCTCATTGCCTTTGCACATGTAATGTCTCCCTGAGAGCCTACAGGCTGTTTGATGTTCTCAGGAATGCAGAGGTACATCAAACATGTGACCCAAGGGGCCACCCAAGAGTTTAGACTCCCAAAAGATAGTGTGAAAGTTTGCCATCATTATGGGGGCTACAGAAATACTGCACTTTATAGATTAGATTTTTGCTGGTCTTTTTGTTTTTCAAGTTTTTACTTAACAGGTTTGTGTTCATTGCTTTGCAAGTACAGGTTAATGAGATGATTCTATTACTTATCTTTTTAAAATAAAAAATCTAGTAAACCCAGGGGATCTTTTATAAAGTAAATAATAAATAAATCAATGAAGAGTTTATATGTAAAAACCTCTAAATGCCATCTAAAATTTTCCTCTAAAATGAGAATTTTTTTCAGGCTCCTGTGTGTATGTTCTGTAACATCACGTTTATGACAAAGAATAAGTCCTTTTCCTCAACAAAAACAAATGAGGCTGAGAAAAATGTTCATTTTCAATGGAAATTTCAGACAGCACTTAGAGGTTTTTGCATCTAAACTCTTAAAATAAACAAACAAATAAATGAATAAATGGACATGATTTTGCTCTAGTGACAAGTCATGTGGGCTACTTGCTCAAACAAGCACTTAGTTGAAACGATGACTAGAGAGAAATATTAGGGTACTTCAAACCTATCAGATGTTTTACGTCTCCTGACTTTTGCACTCAAACGGTCGTATTGTATATTTGTTAGTTTCTTGGATGTCTGAAGTGGTGGGCATGAGAGAGCTCGTTGTGGACGTTATGGAATTTGGCATAGCGAGGTCTCTTGGGGTTCACATGTGAGGCTCTGTGGGGGCGATTCCTTGTCCATTGTTTTCTGCTGAAGGACATTTCTCACAAAACGGAGATGGAAACAATGGCTAATATAATTTTCAAGCCGCTCCTGCCCTTTAGATGCATTTCTCATATGTGCGTAAAAGAAAAAAAAATGTGCGAGACCAGGATTTCTTTGAAAGCTCCTCAAAGGAAAATCTTCTGACAGATGAATTGTAGTTGTATATCGGATTTTCCAGGGATCTTATGTTCTCATAATGGAAAGTTAGATTTGTATCAGAACCACAAGAGCTGACCGGACTTTTAATGTTATTGTGTTTTCATGTGAGGAAATCCCTCAGGGTCCAGTGGATGTAACTGGGAAGACGGTTGAAACACAAATTGACCTCAAAAAGGCCTGATGTCACTTTTACATTACATGATTTTACCAGGCATAAAGCTCATTTTTTTAATTAAAGAGTCTTTATTGGTATTAAAAATTACATGAAGAATCTTTAACATCCAAAGAATCTTTACCTAAGACAAAAGTTTCTTTACACTGAAAAATAGTTCTCAACTCTTCTTCACAGAACAAATAATGCTCACTGAACGGTTTTTCAAGGAACCCAGATTGTTTTTTCTTTGGGTTCATTGCAAAATGTACTTACTGGAACCTTTATTTTTAAGAGTAGTTTACCCACAAAGGACAATTCTGTCATCATTTACTTAACCTCATCTCCTTTGAAACTCTTATGGATTTCTTTTTGTTTCTTTACATGTAATGAAAGTGTGTTGACCACAGCTGATTTTCAGTGAATGATGACTTTCTTTTTATATCATCAAGTCTATGATAGTTTTGTCAGACTATCTTATGAAGATTTATGCTGTGTGAGTACATATCAGACCATTCTATGCCTTTTTTCAGCTTTTTTGAATTGATAGCACTTGTTATCCATATACAGTACATTCATTGTATGGAAGAAGAGAGCAAACATATCTGAGGGTTTGGAATTGTATTTTTTTAAGGGGGGGTTGAACTGGGAATTGCACCCCTGCTTCAAAACACACACAAGAGCAGGTTGCCTGATTGACGACACCAACAAAGGCTTATTTAAATCATGTTCTAAGTAAAAGCAACTGCACGTGATACAAAGAATATTTTCCATATTAAAATTAGTTTTTGTCCCAACCAACACCTGATATTTATATTTTAGACAAGGCTTCTATTTCTTGACACAACAGAAAACTGACAGTGATCACCTCAGGTACTACACCTAATAAGCTTTATTCAGTGTTGAATGCTAATAAAGTGAGTTTGAATGCCATTTTACATGACATTTATTGCCACACTACTGAAAGCAGCAGCAGATAGTTCCGCTCAGATCTCGAAAATAAAGTAAACCATTTGAAATTGCACTTTAAAACTTAGAACTGCAAGCCAACACATATCAGTGATTCAGCATGTACATTTGAAAATGTTTAAGAAGTTTAAGAGGGGGGGGGGGGGTCGCGGACGACAGTGAAGAGGGTTGGAGTGTCGCGGATGACAGTGAAGAGGGTTGGAGAGTTGCGGATGAAGTGAAGAGGGTTGGAGAGTCGCAGAAGAAAGTGAAAGTGAACAGTGGACAGATGATAAGATTTCAGAGGTTCCGGATCCGACATGTTCCGGCACAAATTAAGCCCTGCTGCTACTGTTTAATGGGGGTCGCATTTTCAGTTGCAAACACATGCTTTGGCAGCCTTCATGATTGTATGAATCACACCAAGGCAACCCAGGGTACTGAAATATAATTGGGCGGGTTAAGTGATCAAAACAAAAACAGACATTCCGGCACAAAACTCACGTTTTCAAATTAGAATATCTGACATCAGCATTGTTGTTCAGATAAACAAGAATGCTCACTTCTTAAATATCTGCAAACATAATATGGCGATTTGTATGCTTTAGAAGAGTCAAAATCTTACATACAACACCTTTAAATTGGTTTAAAACATTGACAGCAATGCCATTTACATTGCTAACAAAAGAAAAACTAGTTAAATTAGTTTTACTGTATAATCAAATTTAGGTATGTATAAATGCACAAAATATATGATTAAACAAATGAATCATTGGAGAGCATATGAGACTTTTTATTAAAAACAAATCGTGATGTTTTAAAAGTGGACCGACTGACAGATGGTGATTGTGTGGCGCATGATTGGATGTTAGTTTGTGAGCTTTCAACCAGTTTATTTCCAGTTGTCTATCAGTGAAGGTAGAACAAATGGGGCGCATTGAGACTTAGGAATGTAAATAAGCTTTGCATATCAGAGAATCCAACACAATATCAGTAAATCAGTCTCACTGTGTGCATGCCAACGTGTGTACCCGTGTGCTGGCTTGTGTAAAACGGTATGCAAATGTACAAAGTCAAATGCTTGTTTTTAAATGTGCTATTGAATTTAAAAGCTATTGAATGTATGTTTATTTTATTAAGGCCATCCCTCCAGTCACATACTATCCTCACAATGTGTCCTGGAACAGATAAAACCACATGGGCATTCAGGTTGCATCAGAATTCCCATTACACCATTTTTACATTTCATCTTTTATAATGTGACAGTTATGCACCTTCTGAGGCCCCATGGGATAGCAGATGGTCTGGTTGCGTACTTCAGTATCTCTAGTGTATGAAAAACACTTACAAATACTAGATTGTTTTGCCAGTACTGGGTAGAAATTGTTGTCTCATTACAAATGAAAACTGTTGTCAGTAACATAATGTATTCTGACTAAGGTTGGATTCTTTTTAGATTCCTTTTGACCAAATTTGTGTATTTCTTTGTTCATACAATCATTTGTCCTCGAATTCCGAAGCAAGAAGCATGAAATAATTAAAATGGCCATTGTGTTTTGTGAATATCTAGAACACTAGATTTTTTTTCTAAGACAAATCTGAGGGAGCAGAAAATATGAGATACAGAGAATCAATAAATTATGAGCAATTTACAGCCACTTTGTGACTAATTTGTAATTAGGTAATCCATAAATATGATTAAGAGCATTTTATTATTTCATATCTAATTATATGCACAAAATCCTTGGAAGCTAATTGTTTAATAATTTACTACCCAACACTATGCATTGCAAAAGTATTACATAGATTTCCCCATCCTCATTTTTTTTCCTTAAGGCCCATTCATAGGTTTCAGCATTAAAAATAACACCACTCCCCATCACAGCTATAAAAACAACATAACAGAGGAACAATATTTAAACCACTTGAAGGATGTTTGTTTTTTCCAAACTGATGAACAATAAAAAAAAAAAAACATTGACAAACAATCAGAATTCTTCCTGCTTATAATGTTATCATCCATTGCTGTGAACTCTTACTATAGTTACCATTATAGTTATCTTTAGAGAAACAGAAGACATATTTCAAAAGCTTGTCTACACAGATGCTGAATGGAGGAGTTGAAACCGGCTGACCTCTAGGGCAATCTTTTCTGTTTGCGTCTGCTTTTGCATGTTTTTGTCTGAAGTCTTTCCTGTTGTAAGCAATGAAAAGATGCTTGCGCAACTGTCAAAACACAGTCATCCTACAAATTTTATTATTATTTACAAAAGTGAATCTATAGGTAGATATTAAGATTTACACTTGCGACTAGAAAGAAACAAATTACTGCTAGTTGAGTTGAGTATTAACATCCAAAACTATATTATACAAATGTTAAATACAGTTTTTCAATTTGTCAATTTTCTCAGTTTCTCTATTTTTGCTTCGTGAGTGTTTTCTAATTACAATATGATCTGTTAAGTTTAACCCTTGTGCACTGTTCAAATGTACTACCCTTTTGTAATGTTATGGATGAAAACATCAACCAACCTCAGTCCTGATCAAAACTACTAAATGTTTTAAAAAGTTACAGAATTTTAACTCTAATTGCCAAGTTCACAAATTATGTCACTGATTTGGTTAAAAAAACACAGACAATATGATGTATTTTTAATATGAAAAAGTAATTGTGGACTTTATTTCATCTTTTATCAAAATATTGGACATTAGTAACAGCACTGGCTTTGATGCATTGTTGGATTAATTTTTTTTTCTCCCTAATTTACTGTTGGTGGCTGTTTTTGCCCAATTGACTTCTATTATAACCACATTTGATGGTGCATAAATACAGTCTTTGTTTTTATTTACTCCATGTAGTTCTGAGAGCTGAGATGCGTATTTTGATTTTCTCAGACACATTAAAGTAAGTGCGTAAAGGTCACTCACACACTCGCACACTCATAAACACACATACACAAACTTTACTTTGCTGTTATACTCTATATAAAATCCAGAATATGGATTTTGGAAATCTGAATAGATCCAGAAGTTTTTTTTATTTTTTTTTTGCACAGGCTTATCTAAAGGGTTAATGGGTTAATGATTGACAGTAAAAATTACAAATTTTTTCTCTTCCCAACAGGGAAAACTACCAACAATCAAAAATGCATGATTACATGGTGTCATGGTTTTGTAACCATAAAAAAAGTTGTTACAATGAAAGTCAATGGGGCAAAAACAGCCACCAACAGTAAATTAGAGAGAAAAAAATGAAAAAAAAAAATCAAAGGCAATGTTATCTAGTCCACAATTATTTTTAATATTGAAGATGTGTAAATTTGTGTTTTTTTCACCAAATCAGTGACATCATTTATAAATTTTGCAATTAAAGAGTTAAAATCCTGTAATTTTCTAAGCAATTTAGTAGTTTTGATCAGGACTGAGGTTGATTAACAGTGTAATTTAGTGGGTGTTTTTTTTATCCCTAACGTAACAAAAGGGTAGTAAATTTGACCAAAGTGTATTGAGTTTAATAAAAAAATAAATTTAAAGCATTTTCTCCAAATATATATGTCAAAATAAGATTTGTCACCAAAATCATTCTGCTAGCTGAAACAGAAAAGGTTATGGCCAAATCAAGACACAAAATCACCCCAGAGTGGATGAAAACATCCACAACAGTACATAAGGGTTAACAAAATGACCTTTATTGACCGTTTTAGGATGTTTTAGGACACTAAACATTTTGTCTGTCTTGGTCATGTAACTGTACAAAAACATACTGTTTAATTTGCAGGCATTTGTTAATTGTTAAGGACTACAATGTCTTGAAGCACAATATCCCACAAATGTGAATCACAGAATACCAAGGCAAGCACTTCTACTTCTACTCAGTATAATGTTCATTTTTGCCTGATATTTACAGATTTTTTTGCCTGTGTTAATACAATTTAGTTTGCATTTAATGAAGAACAACTGCCAAACCTCATTTTGTTTATTCAGTTAAAGAAAGATAATTGGACATTCATCTTGAAAGTATCGAGTATTATCTTTAAAGTATATAATATTATCTTTAAAGACCCAGGATAAGCAAATAATCAGAAAATTTACATTTTTTGGGCAAACTGTTCCATTTCAATCCATGATTTTTACATTCACCTCCATTCAGATTCGCCTCAGCACATCTTGGGCTGCATTTTTAGATCTTTATAGATATTATCTGTCACGTACTGTGAAATCTTCAGTGGATGGGGGATTGTCTCCCTCCTTCTTTGCTCTCTGAGATATGCAGTGACATCAGCAGTCTCCCAGAGAGAACAAATGCAGCAGTCAGCAGAACAGTTACTAGAAAAGAACGCATAAAAGAAAACAAATGCTGAGATTTTAGTGCACTTTCTGATGCTGTGTGTAGAAATAGAGCCTTACCATATTTCTCAGTGGACTCCAGTAATATATCCAGACTGTTGGGGGTGTAATAGTGTCAGAGATGTAGGTCATATGTAAATATGTTTTTAAAGTAAGCCTTTTTTATTAATGCCTTGTCTGGCACCAGGATTTTCCGTTATAGGGTAACCTAGTGAAATGCTGGATAACAAAGCCAGGAACTAAAGCTTTTGTTACAGATGTTACTGCTTTCATACTGTCAGACATTTAAAGCTTCTTTTCAGACAGTTTGCTGCTTGCCAGAATAGTAGATTTGTCAGTCATAAGATGTTTAACATTAATATGAATGATGAATGTCTGTTGCCTTGTTGCCATGTTGGGTCTTTACAGCTGTTTCTCATTTAGGTTGTCTTTGATGTCTACACCTGCTGCTTGTATTTATGATGGGGGCAATGGCTTATTGGCATGAAAAATCTATGCTGACAGCTTATACTTCACATATTCATAAATTCAGTATTCATTGTACCAAAAATGTATCATTATTGATAATTTTTGTTAATGATGATTAATAAAAATATGAATATAGTTGTAGGCAAAATTATTTAATAGCTAAATAATAAGAGTTCAGTGCACTGAAATTACATGTAAGCCTCAAACACCATTAGCTACGTTTCCATCCACCTATTTTTATGCACATTTTGGATATGCGCATAAAAAAACAGTTGATGCCCAGCTGGCACACAACATCATAAGACATTAAGGTTAGATTTAGGTCATGACATCAGGTGACCAAAATTCAATGTCTAGCCAGTGTCTAAGGACAACAGTAGTTTGACGTCCAATAACGATGTCAAATTACGTTGAAATTTGGTGGATTTTAGGTTGTGTTGAAAAATGACCAAAATCCAATGTCTGATGGATCCAAAGTCCACACTGTCAAGATGTAACATGATTAGACGTCGATTTTAGGTTGATTTTAGGTTGGACGTTGGACATTGACATCAGCCTGACATTGGGTTCTGACGTCAACCCAATTTTTTTCATTTTCAAACAAAATCCAACTCCTCCATGATGTTGTGGTACAACATCAATATGACATTATGTTGACGTCCTGTGTCTGCAGGGTGGAAACGGCAAGATGCGAATACGTTTTTAAAAAGTGCATAAATTTATGCACATAACTGAGTTGGATAAACGTTTTATTTGATAAGAAAGGATGTGCATAAACTATGATGGAAACTCTTTTATCTAACAAATTCCAGTATGTGCATCAAAAAAGGTCATATGATTTGGTTATAAGAAATCATGTGATCATAAAAATGTGTGTGAATGGACAAACCAGCAGGCTGAGCACCTTCTAGAACTGTCAAGAGCATCTGTGCTTCAAGTCTCATGCCTTCAAATGCCACCATGCATTCATTGCGTGTCAGCATCATTTTCTGAGGCGTAAGTCATTTAATAAATAAGGAAAAGATTCACGCAGCCAGTTTATGCGATATTTCAGTTTTGCACATAAAGTTAATTCACATTTTTGGATAGAAACATAGCTATTGTTTCCTTGTTCTCGTGTAAATTTATGGTGAAAAACAAACCAATAAAAATAATATGACATTCCACACAGGTTCATTAATAAGCACACCTCAGATTATTTTGCACATGTGTATTTTAGAGTACATCTTTGTGTGTGTGTGTGTGTGTGTGTGTGCGTCCATGCGTGCATGTGCGTGTTTAACCTATTGAATCAGTGCAGTAATTCTAAACTTTTCTTGAATACTTTAATACTATGTTTTGTTTGGCTTAAACCAAGTAATGTTTGTAATTTTTACATAATAATTTTGTCATGTTTTTCTTTTTACTATAAAGTAAAAGTACTTGTTTTAGTAGTAAAAACAATAAAGACAATATTATTTATAATATCAGTGAAAAAATTTTTATGACCACAGGTGTAAGTGGTTTGATTCAGGATTTATTCAGAATTACTGTAGTGATTAGTTAAAATGCACAGATCATTGTTTTAACATAATTACAGTTTGCTACCCTGAATCTTAATGTCCATGAAATCAATGTATCTGCCTTAACATGCATTACATAATTCTTGATATAAACCAAAAGATAAAAGTTGATTCATACCTGTGGGCTAGTGCAAGATTTACAAATTGTTCCAAAAAAATATGTATATGCCATGATCAGCTTTGAAGTTGCCCTCACATATTGTTTCCAATTCTCTCTAATTTACCATAACCTTTCTAATTTTTTTGCCTTTTAATTATTATTGCACCCTGGAGCAACTTCCATTGCTTTCCCTGCACATACACTCCTGAAAAAATGTTTCATTTTTTTAAGCAATCAAAAGGAGGAAAAAGTGTCTTTTCTAATAATAAAAAAAACATTTAATGTCCATGGCGGTTGTTCTAGTGTTAAGGTTTAGTATAATCCCCTGTGTCTAGAACCACAGCTCTTTGCCGGGTGACAGATGTGCAGTAGAGGAGACAAATGAGAGCCATTTTAGTTTTCCACAGCTTTTTTGACATCTTTTCCTACACTTTAGCATTGGTTTTCTTCATTTTTTATATACAGTGTATCATATCACTATAGCTGTTTAATGAGTGAAAACACCCATTGAGCTGTATATGAAAAGCCTTGTGTTTCTGCAGGCTGATATTATGCATTGATAGGGTTGTGATGAAGAGCCGTAATTGCTCTTGACTGAGAGTGGTCTCTCGTCCTGCTAGATTAATGCAGAGAAAAGCTGCACTGAAACTGATTAGAAACTAATCCTGAGGGACACTCGTACACATTTACAGCTGTGCAGATGGAAGCAACACTTCCACAGTGTGATCATGTTTTTTTTTGTTCTCAAATGTTAATCTTCCAAATTAGTTTTTTCTTTATTATTTTGTGTGTGTGTGTGTGTGTGTGTGTGTGTGTGTGTGT
>CAIGQZ010007154.1:5537855-5556127 GCA_903798205.1 Danio tinwini
ATAAATATCTTTTAATCTTTAATAAATAAGCAAATTCTGTAACACTTTATTTTGATGGTCCATTTGAGTATTAGTAGACTGTCTGCTTAATATCTGTTGACACTGACATTTAACAGTCCTTCAACAGACATTTAATTACATGTCAACTTACACTAACTCTAACCCTAACCCCAACCTAACAGTCTACTTATAATCTAATGAGAATTAGTTGCAATGTAACTTAAATTCAACAAACAGACCATCAAAATAAAGTGTGACCGCTAATTCTGTTATTTGACTATTGTGGATACACACATTGCGATATCAATGCTGAAATGATATATTGTTCAGCTCTAATATGTGTTTTTTGTTGCGTGTGTCATAAGATATCCTAAAAGGAATGTTTGGAATTTATAAATAATTTAGCATTGTTTATGGTGCGTAATGCTGCATAATGGTGCTTTTTGTCAGTTTGGAGCTTCATAGTCTTCTTGCTTTTATTATACTTAAAAGAGCATCTGTTAAAGTGATATTTAATTTCATACAAAAATAAAATGTATATAAAATGATTGTATACAATCATATGTTAAAGAGCCCCTATTTTGCATTATAAAAGGTCATATTTTGATTTTGGGGGTCTCCAACAACAGTCATGCAACATGCATGCAAGATCAAAAAACATTTTCTTCTTACGTCTTATAATATGCATTTATTTTTACCTAATTGTCCCAACGACTCCCATATGATTTGTTCAGCAATTCATTTGTTCCCAAACCCCTTCTTTACGTGAGGCTAATCTGCACTGATTGGTTCGATAACCCAGTCTGTTGTAATTGGTTGACTGGGTTCAGCGCAAGACAGAGAAAAACGCCCAGCACGCTTATGAAGTACTCAAGAGCGCGGAGTATAGCTGTGTCCCGAATGGCACACTATATACAATGCACTTACCCACTCAACAGCATAGTATATGTATGTAGTGTCAACCCAAATGGAACACAATTTTTTTTTTTTTACAAAGCGGAAATTCAAACTGCTTCCCTGATGACGTTTGCTGTTTGTCAAATAAGCTAAATAAATGACCAAACTACCAAATAATACCTTCCATGACTAAAACTGCATTCACCATCGGGAGGCGACATAATCCCTCTCGTAGGAGAATACTGCTTTCACAATCCAAAATAAAGTAATCCAACATGCGTGCCCGATAGCTCCGTCCCTTCTGCTATGTGAGCAAAGCTGCAGCCACTGAGTGCGTGAAGTGTTTATTTTTAAAGCTTTCAGTGTGAACGCACTACTTACACTATTTATACTACAAAATGGCATAGAATAGTGCGTAAGTATGCGAATTACACCTTATATGTGTAAGCTCAATGCAGGAGTGCAATAAAGCAATGCAGTTAAACACCAGCATATTACTCTACTCTTAAACCTAACTCCAAGTAATAACAACGACACACATTCAGTATTAATCCACACAGTGGCAAAAGTTTAACTATTTTGACAATTGACCGTGCCGTGCGTGTGTAGGAACAGCTGATGGTGGCCATTGCAAAGACAAATGGCAGAGGATCGTGAGTTCAGAAACGCATTTAAATCAGTAAAAAAAGTAGCACGTCACGTTTTCAACATGGATTTGGATGCAATATATGAATAGCCCCATATAGATTTAACCTGAAGGATATTACAAGCACTGATCCCAATAGATAAGTGATTACAAGCCACGCAGAGCGGTTGCAAGTTACAACACACAATTAATTACATACGAGGCAACAACTTTAATTACACTTACATGTTATGATCTGGAGGAATAAGAAACTGGTCCATTTGAACTGTAACAGTTACTGACAAAGTCCCTGTCAAAACCTGACAAAGTCCCATACATAATTGTCTCTGCTGCTCTTTCCTGTAATAGCAAATGGTCGACGAATCCTGCGTTGGAGCGTAGGTTGTTGTATCACACATCAGAAAAATGATAGGAACAAACACAGCTCTAGGTTGGCTATATTGTGGTATTGTTGTGAAAATGAACTTCAACCCTTTATTCCCTGCAGCCGACTCTCCATCCGTCAGTGATCATCATCTTCGTGTCATGATCAGTCCGTGATCCTCCGCACTCCGCTAGTGTCTGAAGGGAAATGCGCGTTCACTTTCTATCAGATCCAGCACTACATTTTTGTTGATGTACCAGATCAACGTTGATGCATTCATTTACCCAAACACGATTCATTTATTCGACTCTGAGTTAACTGTTTCGTTAAAGAATCAATAGTTTTAAAGGTGCACTTTCAGATTTAAACCTCAGCTGGATGTTTTCATTCAATAAGTGCTGTGTTACACACTGCATGGAAGGTCATTTTCAAAAATAGGGGCTCTTTAACCCTCATGTCATTCTTGTAAGACCAAATGCATGGATCCAATATACTAATACACATGCATTTTTTATTCAACTTTTTATCTTCACATGTGACATTAACAGTTGTGTTTATGAGGATGCTTAAAACAGAAACTGTTGTTGGATAAATTAGACTGTGGCAGGCCAGGACATCATGAAAATAATGCTTCAACATGATCATATGAGTGGCAATCAGTAAAAAGGGTTAATCTTAACTTTACAGTGTTCTTGTTATAGTGTAACTATACATTTAAGACCAGAATAATATTATTTAACAATGTGTAATTACTATATGGTTAGGGTTAGGATGAGGTTTAGAGGTTTTAGAGTTTAGAGTTAGTTGCATGTAATTATGCTTTCATTTATAGCTATTACTATAGTAGGTACAAGGACACTGTAAAAGAAAGTGTTGCCAAATAAAGTGTAACCACAGGTACTGTATAATAATGAAAATGGGAATAAAACTACACAAACACAAATGTAATATTTTTTTACAATATGAACATTATCAGAATATGGCAGATTTTATTTTATTTTTTGTGGCAATGATCTTATTTTCAGTTTGTAATTCCAGTGTGAACATAAGTAATGGACAGCCAGTAAGGGTTTGAAGGGTGCAGATATAGCACAGGGATAGATGTCTGAGAAATGAGGGAAAGAGTGACAGTAAGTTATTGTGGGATGGCCCAGAAAACAGCAGTATCCTGTCAAGAAGTAAATCAAGCAGAAGGGATGGAAAAATGGCCCAAGCAACATATGAGTTTGGCCTCACACATACACACCTCTGTTCATCTGTTGACATCAAGTCACATTTCTCGAGAGCATCTTTATCTGAATGGAGTGACAGCATCATTTCTCACAGACATTCATTATCGCAGAATCACTCTCGGTGTGTGCGGCCCAGAGCATCTCTCCATAGTGACAGTACAAATATACCTGCCATATTTCGGTATATGGAATAATATGCAGCAAGCCAGTCAATATTGCATCTTGATATTTAACTTGGCCACTGAGAGTACATTACAAAAACATGACTCAATACCCTTAATAATTGTACCAATCAGATGACCACATTGAAACTCCACAAGTGTTTTATGATTAAATTAATTAATTGATTTGATTAATGCTTCCATTAAGACAGATTTGCATTACAGTCATTAAAACAATTATGAATAATTTTTAATATTATTTAAGATGTTTTTAAATGACCTAAATGAGTGTGTAATTTTAATTTTGGTGACAGTTATTAAAGTAAACTGAGTTTTGTGAAATTATTGTAAATTGTAAAATTATATACACTCACCGGCCACTTTATTAGGTACATCTTACTTGTATCGGGTTGGACTCCCCTTTGCCTTCAGATATGCCTTAATCCTTTGTGGTATAGATTCAACAAGTTATTGGAAATATTCCTCAGAGATTTTTTGCCCATATTGACATGATGACATCACACAGTTGCTGCAGATTTGTCGGCTGCACATCCATGATGTGAATCTCCTGTTCCACCACATCCCAAAAGTGCTCTATTGTATTGAAATCTGGTGACTGTGGAGGCCATTTGAGTACAGTGAACTCATGTCATGTTCAAGATACCAGTCTGAGATGATCTGGCTTTATGACATGACGTGTTATCTTTTGGATGTAGCCATCAGAAGATGGGTACACTGTGGTCATAAAGGGATGGACATGGTCAGCAACAATAGTCAGGTGTGCTGTGGTGTTGACATGATGCTCAATTAGTACTAATGGGCCCAAAGTGTGCCACGAAAATATCCCCTACACCATTACGCCACCACCACCAACCTGAACCGTTGATACAAGGCAAGATGGATCCATGCTTTCATGTTGTTGTACCAAATTCTGACCCTACCATCTGAATGTTGCAGCAGAAATTGAGACTCGTCAGACCAGGCACCATTTTTTCCAATCTTGTTGTGTGTTCAGAGATGCTCTTCTGCTTGTAAGGAGTGATTATTTGAGTTACTGTTGCCTTTCTATCAGCTCAAACCAGTCTGGCCATTCTCCTCTGACCTCTCGCATCAACAAGGCATTTGCACTCACATAACTGCTGCTTACTGGATAGTTTCTCTTTTTCGGACCATCCTCTGTAAATCCTAGAGATGGTTGTGCGTTAAAATCCCAGTAGATCAGCAGTTTCTGAAATACTCAGACCAGCCCGTCTGGCACCAAAAACCATGTCACTTTCAAAAGTCACTTAAATCCCCTTTCTTCCCCATTCTGATGCTCTGTTTGAACTGCAGCAGATCGTCTTGACCATGTCTACATGCCTAAATGCATTGAATTGCTGCCATGTGATTGGCTGATTAGACATTTGTGTTAACAAGCAGTTGGACAGGTGTACCTAATATAGTGGCCGGTAAGTGTATATTTTATTTAAGTTAACATATGAATTATTTTAAGCAAGAAAATGGCTTTTGTACATGCTACATGACATTATCACTGGTATATCACCTAACATAGTTGTCTTCCACCTAAAGAGATAGTTCCCCCTAAAATCAAGCTTTATTAGTTTCTTTAATTTGAACACAAACAAAGATGTTTTGAAGAAAGCTGGAAACCAGTAACTACTGACATCAATAGGAGGTAAAACAATTACTATAAAAGTCAATGGTTACAGGCTTTCAATGTTTTTTAAAACATCATCTGTTGTGTTTAAAAGAAGAAAGAAACTCGAACAGGTTTGGTGGGAGCGTCTCTTTAAAGAAATTGTTTAATCAAATGTTCATTCAGCTTTTAAAACAATTTTTTGTTTTACCTCAATGGCATTTAAAACTTATATGACTTTTATTCTGTGGTACTTAAGATATTTGAGATATTTTTTTTCCTCCTATATTAAGTGAATATTACATACAAACATTGCATTTTATGGTGAATTGTGCATGCCTTTAAATTGCCCTTGTTCTCACCTTGATGACATGACAGAAAGTCAATGGAGGACAGATGTAGCATAGCACGTATCCCATCCATACTGTACAAGACAAAACACTTTGTGCTGCGCAAATGTTATATATTTCTTTCAAAGCCTACTTTTTGATTTCTCATCATTTTGTCTATTTGTCTGTGTGTCATTATGTTGAATAGAGGGCTATAGATGGTCTCTGTTTATGCTGAGCAACCCGCAGCCCATCAGCTAATGTATGTTTTTCATCTGAATGAATAAATATATTAAAGCACATCTTTGTTTACCCATGTGGGATCCATTAAAATAGCTATCCTAAACATAATATTTTGTTACTGTTCACGATTAATTATTTCATTGAAAAAAACATAACATAAATAAAATGAATTCCCTAAGGGCGGATAAGTCTATATCTGTTTATATTACCAAACTGTCTAACACTGTCTAGCGTTTTGTTTTTTTTAGGCTTTGCATAGTCATGTGCTGCAGATTTAGCCTCAGGATAGTAGAGAAAATAAATAAATGATGTGACAGAGAATGACATGAAATAGCTTGTACTATGGATTTATTTACATAATACAGTTTGCCAACCAAAATCTTGTTCACACCAAGGAAAATTTAACCATTTGTGCTCTGCCTCTATTGATTTGGATTAGATCCACACTGTAAAAAATGGTGATTTGCTTTACCTCCAATGTAAGTACAGTGTTAAAATTATATTTGTTGTTGGGTTTGTCCGTATTTGATCCAGATTTGAGTTAAAACAACACATTTTTGCATATTATACACAAAAAAATGACGCTTGATGATGTTTGTTCAAACTACTTATTAAAATTAGCTGAAACAACACATTTCTTTAGTTTTTTTTTGGAGGGGACAACTTAATTGTTTTATGTTCAATCCACTTAAATTTGTAAACACTAATTAGTTAACTGAATTCCTTTATGTTGTCCAAACACAAATCGATTATGTGGATTCCAGCATTTTTTTTTTTTACAGTGTATGCATATTTACTTATTTTTCAGAAATAGAAATTGTGGCAAAAATAACTGCCAAGCTATTTGGTTAATACTGCAGCATGCTATCTGGTAAATGTTAATTAAAACAATTATGTCTCTATATATAGGCTGTATGATTTAATAGATTTTTGATTGGACATATACAGAATAATAATCTTGACTGAAATGGATAATAAAGTATAGCTGACAACAGCAAATGAAAAACAGGGTTAATCTGCTGCACATATTCTGATCCCCTGTGCTCTGTTGAGTCCCACACAAACACACGCACACACACGCACACACACACATATGCCTGGCTGGGAACCTCATCATTATTGATAGTGGGAGCAATTTGGCCACATCCTCAGCAGCAGAGCACAAACAGCCCCCAGCAGCAGATCTGCACAGTTCCAGAATGTGCCTTGTTCACACAAAACAGATCTTGTCCATTTAGGAGACAACAGACAGAGGCTGTTTCTTCCTACAGTATCTTTATCCTTCTTTCTGCCTTCTCTGTTTGTCAGTCAAACAATTACAATATACAGCATTTATATAAAAAGAACAGCTTTTTAAAGTATTGTTTTCCCCAAAAGTGAAAATAGGTCATATAGCTTACTCACCTGGCTGTTGTTCCAATGCTGTTTGAATTGTATTCTCAGTTTCTTGTTGGTAGCTGACTCAGTTCAGCAATTCTTTTCTGACCTCTGGCATCAACAAGATTTTTGTTTACAGAACTGTAGCTCATTAGATAGTTTCTAATTTTCCGATCAATCTCTGCAATCCTTATAGTGTTTGCATGTACAACTCCTAGTAGACCTGCCATTCTTGAAACACCCAGACCAGACAGTCCAACACTATCTCACAGCACTTTGTAACTTTTAGATTTAGCGGTTAATTCGTATGAATTTGTACGATCCCATTTATACAGTTTAGTATGATTTGCACAAGTCCTAATGAGGGGTACGTTTAGGAAGTAAGGATAGAGACACACCTTTTAAAAGTGCACATTTTAAGCAAAGTTTACATGACAACTATGTAGCCAAAAACAAAAAAAGGTTTTAAAACGGTTCATGTTTAAATGTTTTCAAAATGATCTGCGCTTTACACATCTGCAGAAACTCGTGTATTACATATGACGTGTTTTTTGTGATTAAGCAGCTTATGTACAGATTATATTTAGTTTAATATATTAATTTAATCAATGTTCTCCCCATGTTTGTTTGAGTTTCCTCCAGTTTCCCCCACAAGTCCAAAGACATGCGGTATAAGCCAAATTGTCCATGTATGTGTGTGAATGAGAGTGTATGGGTGTTTCCCAGTTATGGGTTGCAGCTGGAAGGGCATCCGTTGCATAAAACATATGCTGGATAAGTTGGCGGTTCCGCTGTGGCGACCCCTGATTAATAAAGGGACTAAGCCAAAAAGAAAACAAATGAATATTAAGCAACCTCAATGTCATGTGTTGTCATCTTGAAATGAAGGTAGTTGCTATATTTACAGAATATGTATCAAGGAAAGACTTAATTTTTAGGTGAACTATTCCTTAAGGCAGTGTTTCTCAACCATGTTCCTGGAGGACCACAAGCTCTGCACATTTGCCATGTCACCTTGAACAAACACACCAGATTCAATTCATCAGCTCATTAGCAGACACTGAAAGTCCTGTAACGGGTGTAACAGACAAAGACAACATCAAGTCATGCAGTGTTGGTGGTCCTCCAGGAACATGGTTGAGAAACACTGCCTTAAAGTACAGTTATTATCAGAATGCAGCACTGCATTGAATCTGCTTGTTAAAGGGCAAATAAAGCACTCAGTCTTTTACATTATTTTGAACATTGGATTCCACTTTAATGAAAATAAATTAAACAAACTCGATTAATGCAACCATTTAGAATAAAACCATTTCTTTATGACCACTTGTTAGTCATATCACGTATTTAAGTGAAATTTATATAAAATCATGGTGTACACATCAGTCTCTGGATTTGCTGCATCACAGTTACCAATACTTTAAGAATTTATAAAAAATTTATCACTTTCTGGCCATCGGATATTGGGCATGGTTATATATATTGCGATCGTGATTTTCCAAAGGATTACATCGCTTTGTAAACATTTATTATTACCATTTGTTGAGTCTCCCCTTACAGTTTGATAGAGCGATTGGACCCGGAAGCTGCTTTGTGTGATGTCCTGCTTAACAAGCGGAGAGTTCACATACGTCACTTTCAAACTAAGCAACTTACACTCACTTGAAAATCAAGGTTTCCTATTAGAGGGTTTTTTCTGGCAAATTTTGCTGATCAGTGGCGAATATGACTGCTCCTTTACATTCAAACCACCTGCAATCTAGTGTCTCCAAGGACTTTCTGTGCTACTGCTGTGTATCGGTGTGCTACTGTGTGTGTATTTTAAAGTACTTGCTATTTGTTAGTATAAGTAAGCTCATAGACAAGACATATAGAAAGCTTTCAGAAAAAGCAGTTTTGGCAGTTATAAGCAGTTTTGGCTGTGATTTTTGCTGTTACTTTGCATAATTCCTGTAGTGAATCAGGTCTGAACAGGCTAGTGCATGCAAATAAACAATAGCGTCAGTGGCTTCAGTTCATTTTTAGCCATGTATTCCTACTGCATTTAAACATCTCATCTGTTTGTGGACTAATGGTGAAACGATATGCTACAGAATGGCATCACCTCCTTTATAAATGGAGATGGGTAGGAGATGTTAAAGATGTTCATATCTCTCCCATTTTGGGGAGAAGATCAATACCCATCCCTCAAAGCTACCCCAGGCTGGATTTTAGTTTCCAGACATTTTGTTGTCCCAAGAAAGGTAATTTTAGTATAAAGTTCATTCAAGAAGACCATGCAAATTTAATGAGGTAGATTTTAGCCAGAAAAGTAAATCCAATACGTTTTATTTGCATCCCTACAAGCCCTAATAAGTTACATTGGCTGGATTTAGAGGCAACGTTTTCTGTTTGGCTGACCATTTGGCAGATGGGGAAATTAAGTTATTAAAAAATAAACAAGTAAATAAATAATAATAACAATGGCATCGTTGTTATTATTATTGTTTTTAGTTATGATGCAAAAGTATACACAAATGACATGATATAAATCAAATACATCAGAAAACAAGCAACCAAACGAACAAACAAAACACATACAAAGTTAACATCAGCCTGTGTGTGTATGTGGGTAGTATTAATTGGGTGTATGGGTGAAAAAGAACATATAAAAATGTAAATATATGTGCATAGCAACAGTAAAAGGCAGTATCAACTATGAAAATGTAATGTAATGTTTATATTTATATAGTGCATTTATTCTGTATGGCCAATACACCCAAAAGCACTTCACAATCATGAGGGGGGTCTCTCCACACCACCACCAGTGTGTAGCATCCACTTGGATAATGCGACGGCAACCACAGGACAACGGCACCAGTGTGCTTAACACACACCAGCTATTGGTGGAGTGGAGAGACAATGATAGAGCCAATTCAGTGGATGGGGATGATTGGGAGGCCATAATGGGTAAGGGCCAATGGAGAGAAGTGCCAATGGATTTTTAATGACCACAGAGAGTCAGGACCTCGGTTTAACCTCTCATCCGAACTATACTGTTTGCCCTTTATTTTTCTGGGGCATTAGGATTCACACAGACCACAGGTTGAGCGCCCCCTGCTGGCCTCACTAACACCACTTCTGACAGCAACCTACACCCCAGCTGCCAGAAATAAACCGCAAAATTATGGATTGTTTTACAGTTTCTTTTCTGGCGATTTTTCCCATGTGTTCTCTCATCCAGGTACTGAGCGGGCGCAGCCCTGCTTATCTTCAGTGGGCGACCATGTGAGAGTTGCAGAGAGCTAGCTGTCAGCCCTAATTCATAAACCATCTTTTTAACATTGGTTAACACACTAGCAATGCACATAAGGATTTTGTGCAATAACAAAAAGTGATGCAATATATCTTTTATGAGTCTATGAATCTAAACCATGCCACATCATTTTAGTGAGTAAAGCTCTTTTCGATGGCAATTACTTATGACTAAATCTATGTGAGATACTCTTTTGACAGGGCTGCACAGTTTTATTGTTGTGGTCTCTTTCACTTCCCCAGACTTTCATTAGTCTGTATTCTGCTCTGCTCCAGACATGCCAGTTTGAACACAAACAGCCTGAGGTTCTTATCAGTCTTTCTCACACTGCAGTCTTCCCCAGGAAACCCGTTCAAGCTCACTATATCACACACTCCTCCCTCAGCTCCAACCATTCTCACAAGCACACTTTTACATTCCCACATTGCTCCCTGCTTTATTTCATATGTCACCTGAATTGGCCATCTTTTATCTGACTTTCTCTCTTCTTCTAAATCTCTTCCTCCAGCATGCCTGTCTCTATTCTCTTAATAACTCTCTTGCTCTTTGTGAGTTGTGGTTATTCCAGTTCATATCTCTCAATTTTTTTGTGTTAGTCTGTGTAGTTACATGAGTCCTTTTTTTTCTTTTTTCACTCCTTGAGGGTCTGCTCTCCTTAAAGAAACAGGTCACCCCAAAATGCACTTTTTTCATCTTTTACAAACTTGAATGCAAATATTCTTCTTCTGCTAAACACAAATGAAGTTATTTCGAGATAACCAGACAGTCAGTATATGTTTGTTAAAGGGATAAGCAACATTCTTGAAAATATATATTTTTTATTTTCTTATTAAATATCTGGGTGAACTATCCCTTTAAATAAGCATTCCACAATTTTCCAGTGGCTTCATTCCAACTAACAATGAACATTCTATAACTAATGTTGTGACGAATTTTTTTTATTAGCAAATTTTCTTCCAGTAACAATAATCTGTGATGAGGGTACAGGTTGAGATTGTTTAACTCAGACCAAAGGCCAGGGGCGAGTTTAGGATTTTCATTTTTAAGGAAAAAAAAAAAAAAAAAATATATATATATATATATATATATATATATATATATATATATAGCCTATTTATAAGTAATTTAATAGTAATACACTTAAAAAATGTTTATTTAATATGGGTTGTATACTAGTATTCCTCTGTATTACATAAACAGGCATAACCATTTGAGTTCTGAATAGGCCAAATAGGCTCAACTGTAGTAAAAATGGGATGTGACATTGGGATACAGGTGATACAAGGTTATCTATATAAAGAACTGCAAATAAGCAGATATTATAACAATTTATCTATAAACACACATCTTGTTCTCTCGCTGTCCACAGCTGTGGTTTGCTGATCAAATAAAAAAAAAAACGACAGATGGGGAGAAGCTGAATTCTGCCG
This sequence comes from Danio tinwini, assembly GCA_903798205.1. Classification (NCBI taxonomy): domain Eukaryota; kingdom Metazoa; phylum Chordata; class Actinopteri; order Cypriniformes; family Danionidae; genus Danio; species Danio tinwini. Next base: position 5,549,466 of record CAIGQZ010007154.1, read on the forward strand.
CCATTTTCTTATCAAATTTAAAGGGGACTGAGACGATAATTTAGTGTACAGTTTATGAGCTAATCACAAAAGTTTTAGAGGGGCTGAGTAGAAATATTGGGGGCTAGCAACGCCCATGCCAATGGCTGATAAATAAAATTAAGGGTAATTCTGCAGAGTAAACATGTTATAGATAAGTAAAATGTAATAAGATCCTGATGCATTAGCACTGACTTTCCAGTTGTGTGTTTCAAGTCTGTGGCAGTCTGTGGAGTGAAGCTCTCTCCTGTTGTCCACCAGTCATTCCTGAACCAGATTTTATTTAGTATTTAATTAAAGTTTTAGTTTTGGTAATTCTAGTTTAACAGAGTTCACACCACATGTCCATTGTCGACCAAAACAAAGTTTAGCATTATCAGTGATAAAAATACAAGAATTTTTAAATTAACTAAATCTAAAACCATGCAAATGCAACAAATAAAAGTAATTGTGTATAATTCAGAAAATCTTCTTCATATTAAAAGTCATATTGTATAGGAAGTTAAACATTTTAGCAAATATGTTTTTTGCACTTGACAGAAGTGTATGTCTGTAAAAGCACATCTACAGGTGTTTCTCTAAATAGCCGCAGATCAGATTTTTTTCATCACAGAATGAGTGCTTATTAATTCTGAAAACGATCATTGATTTTTTGCTAATTATTATTTAATTTTAGCTGTGTTTTCAATTACTGTTGTTACAGTAGTTTCGTTTAGTTTAAGATTTTTATTTTATGTGAATTTTTATTGTTTTGACCAATAGTTTCAGTTTTTATTGACTAAAATAACCTGAGACTAAAATTGACTAAAATTGTTCCTGAGATCCAGTTTACTGAGGTTCAAAATTATGTTGAAAAGCACAAAAAACTAAAGAACAAAAACACATATTTGTCATTGTTGCACGACTGTATGCAAGATGTCCCTTAGCTTTAGCAATGCAACGTGTTGTAATGCTACTAGGCATGGGCCGGTATATGATTCTGACAGTATGATAACCTTGAATAAAAATGTCACGGTTTCACGGTAGTGTGATTACTGCTCTAAAATATTTTCTCTTTAAATGTCTGGGTAAAAAACAAAAACTTTTTCCCTTTTGAACACAATACATTTTATTTTGAGAAACATTTAAAACATTTTGGAGCAGTAAACAAGTCAGGCTAAACAATTCAAATGAATCATTGACTTCTGCTGTCTTCATTAGTGTCTAAAACACAGATTTCTTTACAATTAATTACAGCATGTTTGGTTATATTTTCTGTTGGAGATAATGTTGTCCTAACAAACAACAAAAAAAGTAAATAAAAAGTCTTACACAAACCTTAGGAACAGAAGAGCAGAAAATTTTGGTGGTTTTGAAACCTTGTCTTTTCCAAACAGCGGTATACCTTACAAACGGTTATCATCCCATGCCTAAATGCTATATGAGAATAATCTCAAGAGTTGCATTATATTATGTTTATGTCATGTTTGTTATATTATGCTTGTTTGAATAAAGGAAACCTGCTGTAAATAAATATATTTGGTCAGCTATGGTTTACTGATATTTAGTGAAGCTACAAATCAATATACTGATTGGTATTATTTGGTCTTTGCTTAAATCTGCCAGTTGAGACCTTATGATACATGAAAGAGGGTTTTCTGTGATGTATGATGCTTTAGAGTTTGCATTTTTAGGCTCATTTTTATTTTTAGTTAAAGCTAATTTTCAGTAAAATCCAGCCAAAAACTGCAATGCTTGGTTTAACCCTTTGCCTTTCTCTCTTTTATTTCTTTCCCCCTTTATCTATTGTAAAATGATGTACTTATTTTAAGTTAATTACAGTATTTTAGATTTGTAGTTTTAAACTTTATTTTAGTTTGAGAGTATTTTATGAAACTATTTATAATGTTTTTAAAACTTACGTCTTACGTACAAGGGTACATTTTGGTAACAGCAAAACAAAAGGACATACAAAAGGAATACTGCAATGCAATAAAATGTTTACTGAATAAATAAAAAGGTCAAAAGGTAATTTTACTTTCCTCTAATCCAGTAAGATTCCCAATTTACTGATTCTCAGTAAACAGAAACACATTTGATGTTATTTTCTGATGTGGAAGTGTTTGATCTGTGGAAGAGTTTGCTCGCCCTTGCTCCACCCAATGAGGGGGTTTGAGGTTTACAGCATGATGAGTAATGCCATAATTTGTAATCTAATCTAAAGCAATGCTCACATAGCTCACTTCACATTGTGTGAGCATTTACTTCAGTTTCTCTCATGCCTTGAGAGAGCCACATGACACAGATGCCAGTGTGCAGTGAAGCCTTAAGAAGAGAGCAGAATTTGATACAGGATTGTGGTTGGAGCCAGCGGAGGGCATTCACGGCTCAGTGTGTTGTCACTGCATTTAACACGTTTTTCAGTTTCTACAGAAAGTTGAGTCACTTGAAGTCGGTTACTTGATTTTTCTGAAACCAAAGCTGCTTTCCAATTGACACAGTTTTTTTTCTCTCTCCCTGGAAACAGGATAAATGTGTTTGTTCACCTCACTCACCAGGCAAAATGTGTTGAAACACCTTGTATCACACACAGTCAAAACATAAACTGAGCATCTTATTGAGCTTAGCATATGAAAACAGAATTCTGTAAATGAATATAATTTAAATGACCATACTTTCATATAACACCATTATTTATTTAGGGTAACTAATGTGAAGTGCTAAAATCAACCATAAGCATGAATTGTGCTATAACTTGGTCTTGCACACTTTATAACATGTACACTCACCGGCCACTTTATTAGGTACATCTTACTAGTATCGGGTTGGACCCCCTTTTGCCTTCAGAACTGCCTTAATCCTTCGTGGTATAGATTCAACAAGGTACTGGAATTATTCCTCAGAGATTTTGGTCCATACTGACATGATAGCATCACGCAGTTGCTGCAGCTTTGTCGACTGCACATCCATACAAGGCAGGATAGATCTATACATTCATGTTGTTGATGCCAAATTCTGACCCTATCATCCGACTGTTGCAGCAAAAATTGAGACTCATCAGACCAGGCAACGTTTTTCCAATCTTCTGTTGTCCAATTTTGCTGAGCTTGTGTGAATTGTAGCCTCAGTTTTCTGTTCTTAGCTGACAGGAGTGGCACCCAGTGTGGTCTTCTGCTGCTGTAACCCATCTGCCTCAAGGTTCGATGTGTTGTGCGTTCAGAGATGCTCTTTTGCATACCAATCTCCTGACCTCTCGCATCAACAAGGCATTTGCATCCACAGAACTGCCGCTCACTGGACATTTTATCTTTTTCAGACCATTTTCTGTAAACCCTAGAGATGGTTGTGCATGAAAATGCCAGTAGATCAGCAGTTTCTGAAATACTCAGACCAGCCTGTCTGGCACAAACAACCATGCCACGTTCAAAGTCACTTAAATCACCTTTCTTTGTCAGGTGTACCTAAAAAAGTGGCCGGTGTGTGTATACAGTAAACTACACCAGGAACTAATTAAATTAATTTAAAAAACCCTTCAACCTTAAATCATTTCCACCATGTTTGCTTTAGGCTGTGTTCCACTCTGAAGCACTCATCCCTATATCCACAATTGAATCGTTTGAAGGGTGTAGGGGACCAAAAAAACTTTCCGCATCTGGAATGCTTTTCTTTGTCATCTTGTGTTATCTGTGTGACAAAATAAGGATGTGCGATGAATGGTTTAATGTTGGAATTATGCACAATGACTGGTGAATACATTTTACCAATGCTATTGGTAATACTCTTTGAGCTGCATCTTTGTTCCCTTTTGATTGGAACCTCACTTAAGATGGCAGATTATCCTGTTAAGTCTACTTCGCACGGCAATTACGATTGAATGCAACAATACACCTCAAGTGTTAATGTATTCATTATGGCTGAGCAAGATGGGTGGTGATAGTGTATATCTGATAGCCACTTTCCACTGCACTGTGGTATTGTAGATAACAATTTCCAGATAAATGTAGTGTAAGTGGAAAATGTCAGCTGAAATAATCATGAGGTTGGCACCCCACCCTTTGGAAACTACAACCCACCCACTGTTCAGCCCACCCATAATCTTACAATGCATCTTGCATCTCAGTTGGAGCCTGTCCTTCAAATCACACTGGGCGTTCCTTTCTTAACACTTTTGGCCAATTTGTTGTTTTTAACCCCAGTTAACACATTTTATGATGCATTAAACTATTCAGAATTCCTGAAAAATCTGTTTAGTTATATGAATTTAATTTGCTGCTTTACTTGCAAATATTTAGGATGTTAATAAGTGTGGATTCCATGTATTATTCTGTAGCTCATTAGCTAGCTCATAGGATTGAATAAATTGGATCCTTTCAAGGAACCATATCACTTTGAGTACACTTAATTTGGTCAGTTTAAAACAACACTTGATTGTGATAAAGTTATGTTAATAAATGATTTGTCAGAAATCACACCTAAATACTTTAGTAACGTGATAAAAATATATAACAGACCCTCTAGTTTTTCACGTTTTTTTTGTGATTTTTTTTTTCGATAAAAATGACTGATTTTGTGGTAGTTTTGTGACAATGTCTAAAAACAAGACAGGATCTAAAACTGTAGAGATTAGGCCAAAGGATGGTTGTATAACTCTTATTTTTATACATGATCTTACTTTCTCTCTCTCAGATTTAACTTCCCGGATCTGACATCATGTACCTCACACATAGGACATGCGTTAGACATTCCCCTACTGTAATACACCTAATACAAATACGGATTGCCATAAAACTCGGCAATGCCAGGGAAGAGTTTTCTCTCGTTAACTGCAGGCAAAAAAAAGGGGTGTGGTGGGGGGTTGACAGTCCCTGTTTTCACGAAAAGTAAAAGGGGTGGGGGGTGGGGCAGGGTTGGGAGGTGGTTTCCACTGCCGGATTTTTTGGATAGTTGGTAGGGGGTGTGGGTAGGAAAACTGGGGGGGCATACATGTAAAGCACAAATAATGTTCTTCAATTCGGTCAAATCCAGCGGCCGTCATCTGTGAACCAATCTCCATCTGTTTGTTCCATTGCTCCATTTGTTAGATGTTTCCTTCTTTCTTCTCCAGTCTGAAGCGCGCCAATGCACAAAACGCCCAATTCGCACCACAGGATGTCTAAATCCTCAAACTCCCCCCGCCCCCATTCCATGTAATGTTAGGTTTGTGAAGGTGCAGTTGAGACACCATTTTTCGAGAGACCCTTAAATCCATCACGTGCGCTGCATATGCAACATCTATAAATCATGGAAAACAATAAATTGCAAACTGGAATAAATCTAATTTGATTATATGGTTTGGAATTTGATGTTTTATGACATTATTGACACTTTTGGCGATTGTTTTGCAATTAAATTAAGAATTTTGCGTTGGATTCAGCGATCGCGGAATCACAAAAAACTAGGGGTTCTGATATAAGATGTAATTAAATTATGTGAGGGAATTATCATAAAGTTAGTTCTTTGTCTTAATTTGGTCATTTTAAAATGACTTCATTTGGTAATGTTGAAGTTTCGAGAACAAATAGTTTGTTTATTTAAAATCAGAATAGCTGAACCGCAAGTAACATGTGTCTCTAATTTGACTCTGCCTAAAAAACCTTGTTATTCTCTCAGTAAAAGATAATAAATACTGGGAAAATAAGAACAAGCATTCTACCCTGATAAAATCTTATCAGACAAGTAGCCATTTCCTATACTGTATTTGGCAATGAAAATCCTTCAGGGTTGCTGCAAGTGTTTACTTTGTGTTTTCTGAACTTATTTTTTTGCATGTGCACTCTGTCACTACTCTGTACACGAGGCTGCTTTTTCAGCTAGAAAATTTTCTTTTTTATCTTGGCTTAAATCACCATTTTTGCTTACTGCATTTTATTAGTACTATTTGCACAGGAATTATTCAGATTTATCCTACATTAGGCATACTCCATTACACCGCATATTGTTTTATTATTGTTTTTCATATTCATTTAGTGTTTAGTAGAAATACACAACTGTTTACTATTATGCATTAAATGGATAATTCAGAACACAAAATGACATGTATTATTAAAATTATTAATGTTTTTTGCCAAAACAATAAATAGCAATTGCTTCAGTTGGTTTTTGGACCCCATCATAATTGAAACATTGATAAAACAATCCCTAAAATTACTTTTTTTTTTTTTTTTTTTTTACAACCAATCATTAATTAATTTGTTTTAAATGACATTTACTGTATGGCCACTTTTATAAAATACTAAAATAGTAAACAGAAATCCAACAGAAAATGTGATGCTAATTTCTGCCTTACTTGAAGCTCTAAGCCCAAAGTATTTCAGAGCCATAACTCTGGGCGGCCCATGGGCAGACTGTTAACACTATACATGGAAAAATATGCTGTAAAATGTGCAAATATGTGAGTTTGACATATGTTAGGCCAGATATGATATCCTGCAGCCTTACCGGACTTAAAATAACAGATAGAGCCATAAGTTTCTCAAGTGTGTGTACACAGCTCTGCGCTGTGTAAAGTTGTCAGCTTTTATGGTTGATAAAGATGGCTGTGTTTTGGCATGAGGTATTTATGTGACCTATTTTATGAACACTGATATAGATTACTTATGTGCTCTCTCTCTCTCTCTCTCTCTCTC